>BQNB010090684.1:0-26298 GCA_026074375.1 Tanacetum coccineum | reverse complement strand
CACTTTTAACACATGTTTAAACAAGTTAAACACAATTAAACGGCTTAAATGATAGTTAGAATTTTGACAAATGCAATATCACAAAAGCTCTTAACTTTGATTAAAACTGAAAGTAATACAATGAAATCTTTAAAAAGAAAACAACTGAGCTACACTTAGTTTATTAAAAGAAAGACTTGGAAATAAAATTAAGCTAGAAAACATAAAAGATGGTGTGTTGAGTCTCGGCTTGGTCTTGGCTCTTTTATACTGGTCCAAAAGACTTGGGACGAGTTTGTTGTGAGAGTAGGAAGCCTCACACTTAATCCTAGCCCTCCATTTGGTCTTCTCTTCATCTCACCATTCATGGGGGTGCTCGGGTTGTGTGTTTTGACAGGGAAAGGGGTTATAAGGGCAGGGTAAGGTGGGAAGAGGTGAGGGGTGAGCTGGAAAGGTACTTGGGAGAGTGGTATTGCAAGAAAAACGTGGGAAAAGGCTGTATGGTTTTTGGCGGGTACGGGGGGTGGGTTGCAGGGTTTAAACGCGAACAATGGGGAAGAGGCACAAATGGCCCCTCAACTCTCTTTCTCTTGTCACTTTCTTTTAGCCCAAATTTTAGTTATAACATAGTTTAGAAAGTGACAGTTTTGGCCCTTGTGGTTTATAACTAAAATTAAAAAGGAGTTTGGCAAATTGCAAGAATGGTCCCTGCTGTTTTATAACTAAAAGAAGTTTGAAAATTTGCAAAAACAGTCCTTGTGTTTTATTAAACCATTTTCCTTATAAAATAACTTTTAAAACTTGGCATTTTTGGCCCCTTTTCTTTATTTTTTCATTTTTAATTATAAAACAAGTTTTTAAAATTTACATTTTTGGTCCTTGAGTTTTATAAAAAAGATGTTTTGGGCTATTGGGCTTGTATTGGGCCCACTGGGTTTGGGTTTGGGTTTGGGCCCAATAAGGTGTGTGAGCTTGTATTGGGCCCACTGAGGGTTAGGCTTATGTTATTGGGCTTTTTCAAGCCCAATAAGGTTATGAAGTGGGTTTTGTGTGTACAATGGCTGAGATTGGCTGTAACTGGGCTAGAGGGCCTTCAAAGTCTGCCCACATCTTATGTCAATTCACACAAATGGCTGTTTGAAATGATTGATGCCCATTTGGTCTTCAAACAGTCTCATAGATATACTATTGGGCTTTCCCGTCCCATCTGATGGGTTATAAATTTGGCATTCAATATATTCTTCCTTCCGCTGCTCCGTTTGCTGCTGATTCTATATTGAACTCTGACTTTGACCTTTTTACTTTATGCCTTGATTTTGCACAGTCTTTTCCATTCCATTGCTCAGTATGTTTTTTTGTCAGTTTGGCTTGGTTTCTTCTTTTTGATGATATCCACTTCCGCACAATACAAAGCAAAACAAACATATATTTGGCATTTTGTCTGTTTTTTGGGGTCATTATAAGAAACTCGTTCCCCAGAGTAAAAGATAGTGTAAATTAAGCACATTTCAATTAGATAACCAAGATATAATTAAATTGATAGATTTAACCTCGATCTCAAAGTGATTGACCGACCTACTCACCAACAAACAACTACCGATCGGGTACAGTGGCCCTTAAAGTGTAGTTTTTTTGTGGATGTCGCAAAATAAAATATCAAAAACTTGAAACAATAAAATATACACACACACAACGACACACTCAAAGTTTTTTGGCGCCGCTGCCACAGGAGTTGAAAATTAATCTGAGATTTTTATTGTTTGATAATTTTTGGTTTTTTTATAACATTAGTTTAAATATAACCATTAGGATTTTGTGAAGCATAAGATTAATTTGCCATATTTGCGTGCTTGTTTTTGTGTGTAATTTTCTGCATTGAATATTTTTTTTTTTTGCCATATTATGTTTTGTTTTTTGCATTTATAAAGTAACAACTGTATAATTTTTTTCAAACCAATATGGCGTATTTAATTTATTGGATACGACGTGTAATTTTTTTTCAAACCAATACAGCGTATTCGACTCTATCATCAATACGGCGTATTCAGTTCACTGAATACGAAGTATAAGCATTTGACAGTTTTTCTTTCCAATCGATATTTATTACATATTTTATATAATTGAGACGCCTTAAAAACATTACTATGAGGAGAAATAAGGCTTGAGAAAGAAGAAAGCTCGTAGGCATCGTAAGGTGTATAACTTGGAAACGCATACTGTATGGTAAGATACTGTGGAAATAAAGACTTATACTAACACCTGCAGGAAATGTTGAAACCTAATTCCTATCTATTAGTCTTTAAGACACATTAACATATGGTAATCATTTTTGAAGAGTGTATGGTTATTATGATTATCTGAAGCACACATCGTGGAGCCTACGTTAATTCGTTAACGATGAAATCAACTTTAGAATATCATTTGACGAATCCGATGATGAGGATTACCCAATACTTTTCGACACAAACTCGTTTTCTTATAAAATGATTTCTGTCAACAATTTAAAAACGGATTCAAAAAAAAAATGATCATGACAAAGTCAATGTTCCCTTTTGCTTCCCATTACTTTCCGAGAGCCTACGGTCAGTTATTTTGATGATTTAGACTTCTTTAAAGATTTTGAGAATGAATTTCCATCCATTGTTTACAATGATGCTCAAATGTCCAAATCAGATTTATTAACTGAACCGATTTTAAACCCTCAACGTATCGATGAATTTAATTTGAAAGATGAAACATCATTGCCTGAATGTGATGAAGAGGAACAAAACGTTTTAAACTTTAATGATCTATTTCCTTTTAACGTAATTTATCCCGATGAATTAAAAACGGATATGGACAATGATAATGATAAATTCGATATTGAACACTCTTCGGGGGATTTATCTGTCAAAGCATTACCTGATGTAATAAATACCGATGATGGTGCCTATGCACATGGGTCAAATAAGCTTTTGGAAACAAGCCATGATACATCTAATAAATTTTTCAAAACTGAAACTTTTGTCAAGGGATTAAATTTTAATATCATGACTTGGAATTATCTTAACAAAGGGATGTCATTTATTTTCCTAATCAAGAATTTATATGTGCCATTTGGTATCCCGTTCGACCCCAAATTGTTTTATAAGGATGGGATTAAATTAGGGCAAGTCTAACTTAAAGACTTTTCTGTTAACAAAAGTGCTTGCCAAGAGACAACCCAGAATGTATTTTCAATTTTTATCGAGTCTGTCTTCCCAGATTGTCGATACGCCGTATCCAAACGATTGTCTATACGGCGTATCCAAACCTCATGGATACGGCGTATCGACTATTTGGACGTTATCCAGTCTTTATTTTCAACACAGTCTATACAACGGATTCATTAAATGAATACAGCGTATACAGGTATCAATACGGCGTATCTTGGGGAATGGATACAGCGTATTGACTTTTTGTATAGTTTTAGGTATTTATTTCGAGTCTAACCAAACGAATACACGGAGATAGAATTGCATTTGTTTTTTGAGAATTTACACAGGACCTCGTGAAAGAAAAATCGACGATGTTGGTAATGTATCTACAAATCTAGAATTCTTGAAGTGTTGGAGTCTTGAAACCTCAAGACGGCTATTCAACACACAATCTTGCTCACAAACCTACATGGATAATCTACCGAGCAAATATCAGGGGAGTTTCTCATTCTAATTCTTTTTAATTCCCATATTTTTAAAGTTTTATCTATACAACGAGGACGTTGTATAATTCAAGTGGGGGGATAGAATTAGAATGTTTACTTGTCATAATTTTCACATTAAAATGCTTAAATTATGCTCAAATTTAAAAAAATTTCAAGCATACTTTTGTGAAATTACTTGATACATAACCCGCACACAATAACCCTTGTTAGATATTGTGAGGATTCGGCCTTTCCGTTTCTAAATGTTTACCTAAATTCCACAAAATATGAGTGTGCCGGTGATTCGCAAATAGTACGTATATATAAAACAACTCAAATGCAAATTCTAACCGAATGCCCTTAACCAAGGGAAAAGGTCATCTGATTAGGACACATAGGAGGTCTAGAGGGTGATGAGGAGGGTCTATAGGATGTGTTGGTTAAGCTAGAAACTAGCTTGGATGTGTTGTTTTCTTCTTTCTTTGCCGCGGCTAAGCACTAGAAGAAACAAGGAGTTTTTTGATTTTTAAACAATATAAAACTAAACTATATTTGAAGAGGGAGGTGCTATGTAAGCAGCAGGGAGATAAGGTTGCTTGTCATTAGAGAGTGCCTTGCTGCAAAAAAATAGTTAAAATGGGTTATTTTGCAAGGGTTTTGGTTTCGGGTTCACTAGGGCTCATTTTAGGGTTCGGGTTAGTTTCCCAAGCTTGTAATTGTATAACATTTGAATTAGGAATATAGGTTTACTGATCCTAGGACTTATATTAAGGATTATAATCAAGATTTGATAGGTGATTTGAGTTAAAATGGGTAGAAAATGAGAAAACGGGTCAAAGTCACAATTAGGGCACAATTAGGGTTTTCTGGATTCGTTAAGGTTTTCTAGGCTTTGATTTCTTGCACATTGCCAAGTTAATGATAGATAATGATTTGTAAACTCATTTTTATTGAGTTTACAATGGCCCTTAGTTGTTATTTAGGATTAGAATGGCTTTTTTTAAAAACGAGTAACCTGTTAAATGAACAATTAGGTACATTTAGGGTTTCCTAGGATATGTTGTACGTACACTGAAGTAAAAATGATGAAGTAATGTGAAATAATGATTGAATAGAGATTGATATGATTGTAAAATAAGCTTTTTACAACTATTTGAGTGTTGGTCTGCGGTTTAACAAATGGAGAAAAGCCAAGAACAGTCATGGTTTAAAACTAGCACTGTTAGGGTTTAGCGGATTTAATTATGGTTTTTAGTGTAAAAAGATATATAAGTTTATGAATTTGGATAATTAGGTTTAAAATAATTATAAAATGAGTGTAGTAAGCTTGCTCACAATGATAGTTGAAGTGATGAGAATGAAAATGAGGTATAAATGCTATTTTAGGGATTTTGCTTAATGACTTATTAACATTGATCTTTAAGGACTTGTACTTGATTTAAAGAAGATTATATATTTTCAAACGAATGTTAATATGTACTTTTACATAAGCCATAGTACTAGTGAATCACCACTTTAGGTGTTATTAACATTTCCATGAGTTTAGGGTTTAGTGGCATCCCCGATACTGGTTTAAAGCTCGTTTGTATGATTGTTGCAAATGGTACCTTTTAGAAATATGTAAAGTAATAATGATATTATGATATTTACTCGACATGTTTTGATTTTTAGCTTGAAAATTATAAAGATAGGATTGCCATAATTATTTGTATCCGAGTCCATTAACTTGAGTTTAATGCAGGTTATTGTTGCATATTGAGTTATTGGCAAAGTAATGTAATGTAATAAAGCGAAAAATTTCCCTGAAAAAGGTGAGTTCATATATAACTGATAGATTGTACATCATCTAAATTAATAGATGGATATTTACATTTATGAAAATTGCGGGTTGTTATAGTATAAGATTTTTTAAACATAACACTAGTTTGACGAAATGAGCCTTTCATTGTTAGTCCCTAAATTATACATAGCTTAATCACCTATGTATAATTCTATGCTGGGAGTAGTCACCATAAAAATTTTGTCAATTTACCCTTACTTTCCAATCTTTTTTCTTTCTTTTCTCTACATTGTCAACGAGATTATATTGTACTCATGTTTTATTATTATTTTACGTGCGTATTTATGAGTTGTGTCGGTCATGTGTATTTGTATTTGTAAGCGTCATAACTAAGAAGATTTTTCCTTGACCTTAGCATATAGAAACACCATACCCTTGGCCAAGAGACCAAATCATGCTTCCTGTAGTCATGGTAATTACGGATTGTAGGACTTTAGAATGTAATGAACTTATCCTCCTAATTGGGTTATAACTAATAGAACTAGGAGATTTCCTTCAATTGACTAACATGTTAGTCAGTTAGAATCATGAAGATTATGAGGTTCTTGTACCGACAAGACTCCTAATGGACCTGATGTTAAAGCAAAGGACGTAACTATTGCAAGCACATATAACCAAGCTAATAGAAGTTTTGAATTTACTGTTTTCTTAGACTTCTAAGTGACATCGTTCCAACCACCTCATACCTTAAGTACACTATAGAGTTAGCTAACGGGAAAATTATAGGAACTAATTCTATAATCTGAGGTTGTACCCTGAACTTTCTAAGCCATCCGTTCAACATCGACTCAATGCCCATAAAACTTGGTAGTTTTGACGGTGTCATCAGCATAGATTGGTTGTCAAAGTACCGTGCCATAAATGTTTGTAATAAGAAGCTTATCCGTATCCCTAGGTGATGAAGCCTTAATGATTCAAGGCAATAGGAGTGATAGGTATGCATCGATAGTTGCTAGTGAGCAGAGAGCTGAGTTGTTTGATAGGATTGGTACATTAGAGCGGGATAACATGAGACTCAGAGGTATGTTAGGTGTTGAGAGGCAGAGAGTTGACCGTCTCCGGCGTAGTATGTCGTATGCTTAGAGAGATTTATAAGACCCAGTTCCTCACCCTGGGGAGCTCCAATATTGTTTGTCAAAAAAAGGATGGATCCTTCAGGATATACATCGACAACCGAGAATTGAACAAGCTAACTATGAAGAATCGTTATCTGTTACCTAGGACTGATGACCTCTTTCAATTAACTACGAGGATCTAGCATTTACTCGAAAATCGACCTAAGGACTAGTTACCACCAACTAGAGTTTGAGAAAAGGATGTTCTAAGACCGCATTTTGGACCCGTTAATTCATTGTTGCAAAATAAGGTATACAAGGCCGATTAATCACCGATTAGACGCTAGAAGGACACCAACCTTGCCGATTAATATAACAGGGTCAAACAAATAGGTCCACCGTGGTCAACGACAATCAACGGTGGCCAACGATGGTCAAACTTGCTGAAAACCCTTTAATCTTGTCGGAAGTACCTAAAACTCATTGTAAAACTTGCCAATAATATCTAAAACTCGACAAAATACACAAAACTTGCTGGAAATATTCAAATTTTGCCAAAAATGCCAATCTAATTAATCGTTGATTAATCCGGCCTTGATCGATTACAAGCTATAAGATGGTCGACCACCCGGCTATGGACATTTCATGATTTTTGCAACCTTGCCCGTTATGGACATTTCAAGTTTCAGGTCATGCCATTTGATTTGACCAACGCACCGGAGGTGTTCATGGATCTCATGAATCGGGTGTGCAAACCGTACTTGGATAAGTTCATGATAGTATTCATCGATGATATCTTTATGTACTCAAGCAGAAATAAGGAGTACGAGGAACACCTTAGGCTTGTCTTGAAATTGCTTAAGAATAAGGAATTGTATGCCAAATTCTTGAAAGTTCATGAAAGAACCAACCCGACACTCGACCTAGAATTAGGAGAAAATAATGATTAGTTTCAAGATTTGGAACAACTACCTGTATTGCAATAAAATGAAGAACACCTTGAGTAAATTTTGAGATTTGCTTAAGAATGAGGAGTTGTATGCCAAGTTTTCAAGGTGTGATTTTTGGCTTTTGAAAGTAAAATTTCTCGGTCACGTGATCGATAGCAAAGACATTCACGTTGATCCTGCTAAGATTTAGTCAATAAAGGATTGGGCATCACCCAAGACCCCTATAGAGATTTGTCAAATTTTAGGACTTGTCGGTTACTACCGACAATTTATCGAAGGTTTCTCTAGGATAGAGAAGTCTCTAAACCAAACTAACTCAGAAAAATGTGAAATACAAATGGGAAGAGAAAGAAGAGGAAACATTTCAACTATTAATGTAAAAACTTTGTAGTGCCCAGATTTTTGCATTACCCGACGGAACAGAAAACTTGATGGTTTATTATAATGCCTCACATAATGGATTAGGTACTATAATGATGCAGAAGGAGACGGTGATAGCTTACGACTCTTGGCAACTGAAAGTTCATGAGAAGAACTACCCGACACATGACCTAGAATTAGGAGAAATAGTGTTTAGTTTCAAGATTTGGGAACACTACTTGTATGGCATAAATCATACCATAACCATAAGAGCTTACAGTACATTTTAGATCAAAGGGAATTGAACGTGAGACCACGTAGATTGTTAAAAATTGCTCAGTGATTACGATTGTAAGATTCGATATCACCTTGTAAAAGTAAACGTTACAGTAGATGCTCTAAGCAGAAAGGAACAAGCTAAGCCTCTCAGGGTGGGATCCTTAGTGATGACCATTAATTCAAAGCTACTGCCACAAATTCATGAGGCACAACTAGAAGCTCTCAAGAAAAAGAACGTTAAGGATGAGAACCTTCATGGTACGAACAAGGATTTTGAGACTCGTCTTGATAGAACTCTACATTAGGAGCAGGAATTGGTTATCATACTGTAGAGACTTAAAAAATTGATCATGCATAGGTCACACAAAAAAATCTAACTATTTCATCCACCCTGTATCGATAGCCTGACTTGGAAGCAGGCATCGCCACCTGTATCAGCAAGTGCTTGACGTTTTTAAGGATGAGGGACGATTATCAGAAGCCATCTGGTTTACAAGTACAACTAGAAATACCCCATTGGAAATGGGAAAATATAGCCATGAATTTCATCACAAGCCTGCCAAAGTCAACAACATGTTACTACACGATTTGGGTAATCGTGATCATCAAAAGAATTATGCTGAAGTGAGACGCAAACCCTTAGAATTTCAAGTTAGGGGTATCTCCGTGGAAATGAGTGATATGTTTTGGCAAATGAGGAAAGCTGAACCCATGTTATATTGAACCTTTCAAAATCCTTGCAAAAGTTGGCACCGTCGCTTATCGACTTGAACTCCTAGAACAACTAAGCAGAGTCCATAGCACCTTTCATGTGCCAAACCGAAGGAGTGTCTCCCTAACGAAACACTCGTCATTCCGCTAGATGAGATTTAAATCAACTACAAGATCTATTCCCTTGAGGAACTGATTGAGATTATGGACCAAAAAGTCAAACAAGTGAAACAAAGTCGTATTTCGAACATTAAGGTCAGGTGGAATTCCAGGCAAGGTCCTGAATTCACCATGGAACACGAAGATCAGTTCCGAAAGAAATACCCTCACTATTTCCCGCCAACCTGAAATCCAATACCACACACTGAGCTTCGGGACGAAGCTCTTTTAACGAGGAAAGACTGTAACACCCCGTAAATTTCCAAGTCAAAATTTTAAACTTTTACGTGCCTTGGTTTAATTTTTATAAGTTACATGTCAATTTGACGTAAAACCGAGATGTTGTCTTGCGTAAAACTGAGAAATCATTATCGGAAGCGTCCCGACGTCGGACTAAGTTTAGTCTACTCATATTATTCTTGATTTAATCATTTTATAATATTACGTAGTTTACGTACATTTACTTTTGCAAATATTACGTTTTTGTTGTGCGTTTTACGCTTTTGACGTTTTATGTCTAAACGGAATCCCGAAAATTCTCCACCTTTGCATTATACTTTAAAATTTTAATACATTCATTTAAAATTCAAATTTTGGCAATCAAAAACCTCCCCCTCCCTGTACCTATGAAATTGGGCCACCATGGTCCCTCACCATGTGTCATTCTTTTGTTTTCTACTAATCTCTTACATCTTTTGTCTTCTACCACATAGTTTTGTTTTTATCCAAACCCTTTATCCCTAAGTTATTATTTTAGACATAAGCATGTGCACTTGCCTAGTCTTGCACACTTGACTAGTATTTGAATCCAAGCATTGAACCTTAGCTGGCACATGTACAAGAGACTTAACCATGGTTAAATATACCCTTCCTTTTTCCTTTTGTGCCGCACCACCTCAACACAGACTCTTAGTATGTTAGTCTTGATGTGGTCAAACCAATAAGCCCTAAACCCTAAGTTTTCACTATATATACTACCACCTATCTCACACTAGGGTTATCATACTTACATTAGCCTCAATAAAAACTTTTCTCTCTTTCTTTTTGGCCTCCATCTCACGGCAACAAACACACATACATAGGGTTCTATACCTTTGATTTTTATCAAGATCCATTTCTAAGCTATTCTAAGAAGGTTCCAAGTGGTTAATCAAGGTTTTTAAGGTGTTTCTTTCAAGATCTTATATTAGGGTTTTGATTATTTAAGTGGGGTTTTCAGGTTCTTGTTTCCTTAAGCTTATTCTTCATCTTGTAAGTCTATTTCTTGAACTCACTATTTACTTTCTTGATTTCTTATGATTTCGATCAAGTTATTATATATATCCTTAGTGTTTGTGTATTTTTCCAAGAGAAATAAGTTAGGTTTATGAACTAATAAAATTTTATGTATTCTTTGATAATAATAATTTGATTTTGGAAAATATGAGTGAACTTGTGTATTGCAACAATGATGGTGATGAGATTAGGATAGGTTTAAGAGTGGTTTTGTTGGTTGGATTAGTAGTGAACAAGATTAGGTTAGAATAAGCACTATTGAGAAGTTGGGATGGATTTTTGGAAAGCATTTATGAAAAACTTGTTTGCTGGTTTGGATTAGATTTTGGGTTTTCAGCCACATAAAAATGTTTTCATTAGCCGAGAAGGTAGATTTCGGATAGCTCGTTTCGTATAGATAGTTTTTCATATATCGAACCCTAAAATCGGACTTAAAACGACCGAGTTACGCTCAAATGAAACTTGAAACATTTTTCAGCAAAACGATTTTTATACTATCATATCAGAAACTTAAATGACCATTTTGGAGCCTTTCAAGTCCGTTTTGGCTAATGTGGAAAACACAAACATGGCCTAAAATGACGTTTCCCTTCTAATTTCATGAAAGTCGTGTTAAAAATACTTTATGAGTGAGTTAAATCTTAGCTTTCGTCAAGTTATTTTCGGACATATAATTTTATATATGAAAAGGTTTTCAAGCGGGTTAGATCCGTTTAGGTTCCGAAACGCATCCATAATTCCCACAAAAATTCACACATGACCCCACATGTGTATATTAAGTTTCCCCCAGAAGCTCATGCATTCATTCAACCCCTAAGTATACCTTTGAAAATCAAACTTACAAACTGGTCAATTTCGAATCTGATTGCACACTAAAACGTTTTGACTTAAAAACCCAACTTAGAATTAATTTTAGCCTTATCCCTTTTGGGTTTTCTTAATAGACATATGAAAGTTATTTTATGTAAAAGTTCTTAATTTAAAAAACTTCTTAAGTAGGGTTTTCACCTCACTTAAGTTGACTCAAAATTCGTCTGAAAACACAGTTTTGACAACGAATCTTGTAACCCTTATTTAATAGACTTCCCGACCTCAAAAACTGTTGAGGCCGGATATTTTGAAAAGTAGATTCAAAATCCTTCAGTTTAAAAAAAAGAATCATGTCGTTTGCATTCTCCATCATGGAGATATTCGCCCAACAATCTGACCTAAATTCTGCTCATTAATTAAACACCAAAACGCATAATTCAAGCCCTAATTCCTCATTAAAACTCATAACCACTTACAATTATGAACCCTAATCATTAATTCACTATTAATTACAGTAGACTAAACCCTAATTAAGAAAACCTAATTAAATTTTATGATAAAACTTAATCCATCATGTTTAGATTACATAAATTAACATGATAACTAAAAAGATTAAACTAGGAATAGAATGATTACCTTAATAACTTGATAAAAAAAACTTTTTTTTTCTTTCTCTTGAGGATTCGGTCGACCAAGGAGCAAGGGGGAGAAAAAAATCTGTATTTTCTAATCCTTGGTTTGCTTATATAGGCCTAATGGATAACCCTTTCTACAAGTTTGAGCCCAACTTGGACTTCTTTTCCTTTTTTTTACTATTCCCGTTTTTACTATTCATCCATAAATAATTTTTTTTTATTTTCTTTATTATTTACTAAAAGAACTTGAAGTTTGATAATTTATAAAAACCATAAACTATCTCCAAAACCTTCTTTCGCAAAACCTACGTTTTACGCTTTCTAAAAATAACTTTTCATTTCCAAATTCACTTTCTATATATGGAAAGTTTACCAAAAACTCTCATATTTTAACAAACTCATTTCTTTCACAAATGACACGCTTCACATTTTAATCCATCACCTAGACAACCACTTATTAACCAAAACAATTCTTTCAAAATACTAATTCAATTCCATTATCACTATAAGTGATAAAAATGAAATTTCTCCATCAAATAACTCATTTCTCTTAACTTAACCTCTAAAACCTAAACTTATCTTAAATTACTAACACAAAAATACGTATACGTATAAATACTTACACATTTAACACAAAAACGCTAAAATCTCAATAACCATTTCCTCGTCACTCAAAAGTGAACGAAATGAACTCAACAAATTTTAACACAAATCCAATCCTAATGAGACGATCACGCTCAATGGATTGATTATCCAATCTCACATATCCCACACAAACACATATAAACACGTATAACACATAAAATCACATAAACCGTACATTGCAACAGACACATAAGTCAACACTAATGGTTTGACTAACCTGCTCAAGTCACGGTTGTTACATTATCCCCACCTTGAGAAAATCTCGTCCCGAGATTTAACTACTCGAGGCAATATCACTATCGACAAACAACTGAGGACACTTAGACCTAATTTGATCCTTGCGTTCCCAAGTAAACTCAGGGCCACGCTTCGAATTCCAACGAAATTGTACTAACACTATCTTACTACGCTTTAAACTCTTGACCTCTCGGTCCACAAACTCAACGGTTCCTTGACAAAACAAAGAGTCTTGTCAACCTTAATCTCTTGGGTGAAGGGTCATGACTAATGCCCTAACTCAGAGTGGTTTGATTCGTATCCTTCGGCTTTAGGCATCTGCTACAACATTGCTCCTTCCATGATGTAGCGAATCTCACAATCATATCTGAGAGTAATTCTAACCAACGACGTTAGTCTTTTGTTCACTCTGTCTGATCAAGATATGCTGAAGACTTTATGATCAGATGAAAAAGCGACACTTTGTGCCCTACAGATAGTGTCTCCAAATTTCTAGAGCAAACACAACAGTCCTAATTCAAGGTCGTGTGTGGTATAATTCTCTTCATGAGGCTTGAGTTGTCGAGATGCATATGCAATAACTTTTTCTCTTTGCATTAACACTGCTCCCAGACCTTGATGTGATGCATCACAGTAAACAACAAAGTCATCGTGTCCTTTTGGTAATGCTAAGATTGAAGCTTTACACAATTTTTGTTTTAGCAGTTGGAAAGCTGACTCTTGGTTTTCTCCCCAGATATATTTCTTGTTTTTTTAGGTTTCCAGTGAATTAAAGTCAAAAGGACTTTTGCAATCTTCGTAAAATCTTTGAATAAATCTGGATAGTAGCAGGGCAAATGTCTAAGATTTGGGCGGTATTCTCCTGGGTGTGGTAGGGAGTTGCCCAGTTTGAAATGTTTCAATCTTGGCGAGGTCAACGTGAATTCCTTGACTGTCAATCACGTGCCCGAGAAATTGCACGTTACTGATCTAGAAATCACATTTGGAAAACTTAGCATACAATTTCTCCTTTTTGAGTAATTCTAAGATTATTCTTAGATGATCTGCGTGTTCTTCTTTGTTACAGGAGTAGATAAGAATATCATCGATGAACACTATCACAAATTTATCCAAGTATGGTTTACATACACGGTTCATGAGATCCATGAACACAGCAGGCGCGTTAGTTAAACCAAATGGCATTACTTGGAATTCATAGTGTATGTACCGCGTTTTTGAATGCAGTTCTTGGGTATATCTTCATCCCCTGCTCTCGTTGGTGATAGGCTAATCTTAAGTTAATCTTTGAGGGTAAAAACACTCGAACCTTGGAAGTGGTTCGAATAAATCATCGATGTGCGGTAATGGGTAACAGTTTTTTATGGTGAGTTTATTCAGCTCCGGTAATCGATACACATTCTGAAATATCCGTCTTTCTTTTTAACAAATAAGACAGGAGCTCCCCAAGGTGAAGTACTTGGTCGGATAAAACATCGGTCTGCTAACTCTTGTAGTTGGTTTGATAGTTCCTGCATTTTTGAAGGATTGTAATCTGTAGGGTGCTCGGGCTACTGGTGCCACCCCTAGAATTAAGTCAATTTGATTTTACTTGGCGAACTAGAGGAAGGCCAGGTAGATTTTTCCGGAAAACCTTCCAGAACTTCTCTAACTACTGGTATATTTCCAGTCGTTTTTTTTTTTTGTTGACTTCTTCTCCATTACTTGGGCTACGAAAACTTGATATCCTCTGGATATATACCTTTTGGTTTTAATACAGGATTAGAGGTTTAGTCGAGTTTTACTTTGATCACCTCATATGATTAAAGTTTCACCCTCGATTGGGATGTGGACGACTTTCTCGTCACAGATAATTCTAGCATGATACTTGGATAACCAATCCATACTAATGACGACGTCGAAACTACTGAGTTTAATCGTTATAAGATCAATTTTGAAGGGTTCGTTTAACAAGATTCAGAGTGCAACCCTGGATATCGGTAGTAGTGACTACTAGGCTTCATCATCCAATTTCAATGTCATATGTGGTATCTAGTGTAATTGGTGAGATATTAAGCATAGAAGCAAGAGAATTTGGATACGAAACTTTTTTCGGCTCTAGAATCAAATTAATAATCTATCTAGATGTTGGTTTAGAAGGAAGTAACCGTAATACGTTCGGGTCTTGGTGAGCGTTCTTGTCCCTCAGCAAGTATGCTCTTCCGTAGGCATTGTTGTTTGCTCTTGGGTACTGATTTCTGTAATGTCCTTTCTCTCCACAAGCATGACAAGTTACTAACACTGGCTGCAGGTTGCTTCCAGTGGCTGGCCCCTTGTTTCTGCAGTTCCTGGTCTGATGACCACCTAGTGAGTAGTATGACACTTGACAGTGCTAAGGGTCCTGTGTGATGCAGGGTGCATTTCTTACACAGGGAAGGCTTCCAGTATACCTACTGTTTTCAGTTGGGGTGACAGCATAAGCCCTGACAGTTTCTTGCCTTCTATTCTGTTGTTGGTGGTGATCATTGTTACGGTTGTTGTTGTTGTTACAGTTGTTCTGGTAGTTGTTGTTGGTGAAGGTTCTTCTATCATCAAGCTTTCATTTGCGATCATTGGTTCCTTGCACAGAATTATGCTTTGTTACTTGATCCATTAACCTCTAGTTATGGTTAATGGATTTCCACCAAAGTGTGAGGGCTTTGAAGCCTTAACATTTCCATTCTATTTGGGTAATACCCCCGTGAAGACTTCTTATGAGTTTCTCAGAATTTGGCACCATTAGTTGGGCATAAACTGCCAATTCCAGTGAATTCTTCTAATGTAGTCTTGAGATCATCCATTTTACATTCTGATTGTAAAATTCATCTATCCTTTTCTTGACCTCGGTTCGAGGATAATACTTCTTTATTAAGAGCTTTTTAAATTCAGACTAGGTGATCTTGTAGGCTTCCTCTATTCCAATAGGCTGGGCGAATGAATTCCACCAGGACAAAGCTTCTTCAGTTAGAGTACCAGTAGCAAATTTCACTTTGCAGTCCTCGGTATAATTACTACAGGAAAATACTGATTCAGTTTGTTCAAACCAGCGGATGAGACCAACAGCCCCTTCCGTACCTTTGAAATTGAAAGGTTGACAGCTCATAAACTCTTTGTAGCTACATTTTCTTCCTTACGAGAGTTTCTCTTGGTCTGGTGTTCCTAGTGGTATTGTCAGTATTTGCCATGGTAGCAGCTTGTGCTTCCAGAGCTGCGGCAAACACTATCAGCAACTAATTTCCTGATGGCGGCCTGAGTCATGGCTGGTGTTGCAGTTGTTGATATCTCTTTGGGAGCACATTCTATCAACATTTACATGAAAAAAAATAAGAATCCATTATTAAAGTTATTATCAAAGTTTTCATATGTAGTGATATTGAATTTATTTGACATATCATTGTATGGATTCTTTTTTTGATACAAGTTCTAACAAAGAAATACACATTCTTTGATATTACATTGTAGATATAACTAATTTTTGGAATGGGACACATCTAACAAGCATTTAACTCATTGGTTTCTCAGAGACTGGTATCACTTACACGGTGGTTTTGGTTATGATCATAACGAGTTATCTTATTCTGCAAAGATAGACTCACTGGAATCTTAGATTCCAAATTTTTTGCTTAATCGTCTTGATTCATTAATCATATCCATGTTATCTGGGTAACATAGATTGAGAACCATAAGTTAATCCCGTATATATCAGGGTATTATGAATAATCATATACAGGAAATAGGATTAGACAAACCCGAATAATACTTCAGTATCATGAAACAACGAGGTATAACAGAATCACAACTTCATTATGTCATAAACAACTTGTCTATATATTTTACATAGTAAAAAATTTATCAAGGTCAATTATTATTGCCACACATCAGTGGTTGGATTCTAACAAATGCTGTAAATGATAATGATCTAGTCTAGTAGTCTGGTGGTCCTCCCTTGTGGTTCTTGAGCTTATGGATCTTATTCAGAAGATTCTTCATATCTGATTGGTGTTGAATCAGGATATCCTTGATGAGTATCTCTAAAGTAGAAGTCCTGACGTGAGCAAGAACAATCTCGTCTTCATGCCTTATTTGCTCTCTTTGAAATCTAGAAATCTAGGTACGGGCTTCTTGAAGTTCAGTTTCTAGTTGGTCAAAATCTCATTGTATGATTACTT
This sequence comes from Tanacetum coccineum, assembly GCA_026074375.1. NCBI lineage: Eukaryota > Viridiplantae > Streptophyta > Magnoliopsida > Asterales > Asteraceae > Tanacetum > Tanacetum coccineum. The sequence goes on along the minus strand of BQNB010090684.1, from coordinate 9,518 downwards.
GACCATTACCAAGACCTTTTATCTTATCTTCCATGTTCTCAATGCGCTCAAGAGGGAGCTCATCTAAGTGATTTAAAATAGTCTCGATCTGTTCCTCATGGCACTCCAGATGCGTCTTATGAGAACTCTCTCCAATCTTAAATACATGAGGTGGGGCATAAAATTAGCAAAGGGGGATGATAGGGAAAAGGGCTTGTTTCTGACGTGGTGGACAAAATCACCCTCGGGATGAAAGAATTCTCTGAGGATCAAACATTGGTGATAGTGGTAACAATGAAGATGGAGGCAAAATAGTTGGTGGAGCAATAGGAGCTTGTGGCAGAGGAATAGGTAATTATTTACTAGTACCATTATATGCTTGCATGACCTTCATATACGAATCATCGTGGAAAGGTGAGATGGCTAGCGAGGCCAAAAGAACTTAGATAAAATCATCTGAAGAGTAGGAGAGTGTTTCTCGGTGAGGCTAGGAAAATAGTCTGGTGAGGCCACGGAGTATAGTTTGGAGAGTTGTTGTAGAGTGAAAATGCATCCTCAATATCAGCAATCAGATGGGACGATAATAGGGTGGTTGGATGTAGACATAACTGTGTAACAACCCAGTAGAAATAACATAAGTTATTTATATAATAGTTATGTATCTTTACATACTATTTAGGAAATGTAGTGGCACGGAGGACTTTCTTGGATGGAAAATGGTTATAGTTTAGGTTTTAACCTTGTTCTCTATAACCTGGGCTCTTGATACCAATCTGTAACACCCCCTTATTTGACATATAGCAGCGGAAGCTAAATTAGGGTATTACTTCATGAATCAACAGTCATAATCATAGAAAACGACTCAAAAGAGACGTTTTAGAAAATTTAGTTATCATTCATATATTCAGGAATTATACAAATGGAGGTCCAAAATTCATATGAAAAACTTAGAGTTTGAATGATAACAATTTGGACTGTCCTTAAGTCTATGCAATCCGTGCCATAGGTTGCTCAATTACTGAGATAAACATGCTAAAAAGGTCAACACAAAGGTTGAGTGAAATTCACAGGTTTGAAATATAATAGTTGAATACAAGTCATCATAAGTGGTAATACTTTTTACTAATTACAATTAATCATGGGAAATAGTATTATTTACCCTAGCTCATGTCACCAACACGTTACACATGGTAAATCACCAGTATAGCTGACATTTTTGAGGCTACAATTGTCCTCTTAGAATGTAGTAATTGCCAAAGTTACCCATTATTCTTAATTTGTTAGTGGTCTTTGAATTACCACATGTACAGGTAAACACAAACGGGATTCATCAATTCCAATAGATCTATCCACAATATTCACATTCACACTCAAGTAATTAATGGTTCATGATGAAAAGATATTGGCAGTAAAGGTAACTTAGGCAATAACATATCAGAATAACATACAGTTGGAAAACATTGTATTCATGGTTTTTAGCATATATCCCCCCACGGATTTGGAAAAAACATATAAGGTGAGCCTTTGACTCACTTGATAAGGTAGTTGATTGATTTGAAATTTAATTCAAATGGAAGTAAACAGCCTCGTCACCGCAGCTTGGGGTATATATCACAGTCTTAGTTTGGATTGATTATATTCCAAAAACTTTACTTCATAAGTTTTATCCGGTTTTTGGTTTGTTAAACTGTGATAATATGAATCAATGTTCGGGCTATCATATCCTAGAGGTATGTGTAACCGTTTGGGAGTAGGTCACTTTAAATCATAAATCCAGCAAAACTCCGTAAAACGTCTACACAAATGAAGTCCCCTAATGTAATCTCCTTAGTAAAGTGATACGTGATGTGATTTTTATCCTTTTAAGTTTCTGCAAAAGCCTATTGATGATAAATTATGTTATAATATATATAACTTAATTATTTATATAGTGTTCCATCGACGAATGATAACGACAATGTGTCGGGCTTTAATAAACTCAAGTCTATAATATTTAAATATATTTTTATAATTAATATAAAAATATTACATTTTATACCCTTGAGAATATGAATATGACAATATATACCCTTGGTATATATATATATATTTACAAATTTAATCCCTTTATATATGATTTTTAAAACATTTAACCCTTAACTTTCAAATATGGAAAAACAAACCCCTGAAGTTTAACTTTAGGATAATTATAATTTTTTGGCCGAAGTTTAATAATTTCAATATGCCCCTCCTATGTATGAAAATGTTTTGCGTGTTTAGTCCAAAAATTTCTAATCTTTGGATTTTTGAAATCCAAATTCATTTTGCAGCTTATAGCTTATTACTATAAGCTAAAATAAGTAAGTTTTATGAGCTTGAAGCTTATGAAAAGAGCTTATGAGCTTAAAAACTCAAAATGGGTTCGTTTGGTTTAGGAAAACCAAACCGTGTGGGTTTGTGGTTCAAGTCTTAAACAAGTAGATTTACATGTTATAGAGGCTTATTAAGGATTTAAATAAGACAGAGCTTATTGAACGAGTAGAAAAGCTTACTAGTACACGAATGGGTGAAATGGGTCGAAAATGAGTGAAATAAAATCCGAAACTTAGGAGATGGATCAAGGACTTATTTTCTTCTCTTCTATGGCTTCTACTACAGCTTATACTTCCTTCTTAACCTTCCTTAGCTTGGCTAGATCATAACTTTAAGATGTTTTGAGTTTAAATGGTGAATTGAAGAAGTATGTACGTGTTTGTGTATATATAGTGCAAAAGGAAGAGTAGGGACCAAGTTTACTTGGTGTGGTGGCCAAGTTGGATGGAGTAGGAACCAAGGTGTAGCCATGGTGACTAAGGAGAGCTAGGAAGGTAGTATGGAAGGTGCAAGGTTAGTTAGTGAAGGGTGCGGCATACCAAGGAGGTGACAAGTTCAACTTGGTTGATGCAAGTTTGTTTTTATGTAGGTATTCTATGAAGGTGCTTGGGTTGCTAGGGTTTTGGTGACAAGGGTGCTGAGGTGGTAGCAAGGTGGTGTGTCATGGGTGGAGTAGGGTCGGTTTTCTTGGTTTAAACTTAGTTCGAGCTAGTTAGGGGGTGACAGGTTCATTAGGGTTTTCGGGTTAGGGTTTTAGTTTTTAGGACGAGTAAGGGGCTAAAAATAGAGGGAAAAAATGTTTAAATATTATGCATTGGAAGCTTGTAACATGTACTAGAAAGGTTGTACGAAATACCTTAGAAAATTAGAGGGAAAATGGCTAGTTTGAATGTTATGCATTGCCGGGTTATACCATGGGCTTAAAGGAGTTGTACTAGAGTTTTGGAGGGAAATATAATTCAAAAGCTATGCATTGTACATTTGTACACATGCCTTATTAGTTTGTACCTTTGTTTTGTATGTAAACATTACATGTAATCGAGGTTTTGATATAAACGTTAACGTATAAAGTCCGTTTTATAATAACGTTTTGAATTGTACGTTAAATAGATAACGTATGGTAAATTGGTGATTAAAACATATTGCTTGACATATTATAATGTTTACTTGACATAAATGTCGATGATAAATTGGGAATTGGTAGGGTATGGTTGCTTGTGAGCTCATTTACTTTTGTAATGTAAGTTCATCTTACATTATGGATAGAAAAATCTTTCCATGAAAATGGTTGCATCTAATTTAATAGATGGATATTACATGAGAAAAATTGCATCTAATTTAATAGATGGATAATTACATAGATAAAAATTATGGGTTGTTATACTAGCAAAATGCATTATTGAGTATAAGTTCTCCCCAAGGAGTAACTATTATTTTCTGCAAACTACTATTTATTTTCTTTGTTTATAACTTAGCATTTTACACATTGTTGCTTATTATGAAAGTTACAGAAATACTGATATGTTAATGTATAGCAATTACGTGGACTTGCACATAAGTTCACTCTAAAGGTTTTATGAAGTGTATTTGGATTGCCCAAGGGATTAACAATTTATTTTTGATCACACCATAATATATAGCACATTGCTTATATGCAATCAAATGCAGTTTATTACTTACTTAATTATGTAACCAAAAGCAACTAATTCTCATGTTTTTTTTCTTTGTTCATTTTCTAAGTTATACGCCACTCAATTGTAACTGATTTGAAGTCTATGTCACTCAATTAATAATTAGCTCACTTTATTTCTTCATTTTAAAAATTTACAGTGTGATTGTGTGAATCATATGAGTTCTATTGGCCTTTTCAAATATTAAATAAGAGTTCAAGTGTTGCTCTAATTAACTGAGTCGCTATACGTTTATGTTTTAGATGCCACTTTTAAGCATCTTTTGCTTTAACTTTATCTTTTGTAAGCTATTTATTTTTTAGCTACCGTGATTTATTAACGGGTTTTATACGGCTAGTATCTATTATAAACAAAACAATATGCAATCGTATTTCGTTAATGAGTAACGTAAACTTTATAGACGTATATGAAAAAGATACGGTTATGGTTCGTTCTCATTTTTCTTATTTACCGTAGATTTGTTTCGCCGGTTTTTACTTTCTTTAATTTCAAGTTTGCTTAAGTGGACGCGATCTTTGCTGTGAATAGTGGAGGAATGACGGAGCCTTGAACTACTTTGCCGGAGGGGTTCATATAGATTTATGTTTTTTATTAGGGAGGGGTCAAACATGCATATTGTTTTATGTTTTAAAAATTTTTTAATTTATAAAAATTACACCAAAATAATGCTTGAAAATCCAATTTTTTGAGAGCACAACCCCACCATGCCTTAATAAGCTCCGTTCCGTGATGAGAGGTTATATTATTTCGTTATCGTGCTCTTAATCATTAGATTATTACTATTATCGTTATTGATATTAATAATTATATTACGGTGAAGTGAACTTACGTCCCGTTGACAATTATTAGCTTGTTCCATTGGACAATTTTCTTTTCGTTTATCGTTTGGTTTTAAATCTTTCTCATGTTTTTTTACCTTTTTGGTGTGACAATAACTCTTTTGTGACCGTTTGCATTTTACCTTCGATCGATCGACATTTTTAACACACGTTAATAGCAAGAATTATACTTTTTCTTCTAACACGTTAAATTAGTACGGTCAAAACAACGACAGTCCACAATACTTTAACTTATGAAAGTAAGCGTTCACATACAAAAATTCAACTATGTGATTTTTAAAATATAGCATATATAATACTTCTCCGTCTTATTTTTATTTTCATGTTTCTTTTTGGGACGTCCTATTTTAGTCTGTTCTTACTTAAAAATAGATTGGGAAGTCTTGATCAAGTTTATATATTACCCTTGTTTGAATTTTACTAGAATTTAAGTAGACTTTAATTAATAGCTTAGAGTAAACACTGTATTCTTTCTGAAAAGAGAAAGCAGTTAAAGTAATAAATGCACTTTTATTAAACTGTGTGTTTTTTGTCGGGGGACAATAATTATGGGACGGAGGGAGTAATAGTTCTAGTCGGAAGATGAATGAGTGAGATAAGGGTCTGATGAAAAGGTTAATGACTTAACATTTGCTTATTGGGAACGACCTTAATGTCATGTATTGTATATAAATCAAATAAGCCACAACTTTGATGAAATATTGAATTGTGAAGTGTATTAGGTAACATTTCAGTGCATTTTTTCAAAAAGGAACTTTCAGCTTTGTTTATGCATCTTTTCATTGAATATAAACCTTTTTTCCATTGTTAGCATAAGACAATATTGGTTGTGCGTATTGTTAAATGGATTAAGTGCACAATTAAGAATCTGATCTTTAGGTATTGCTCTTTCATATAAATTATCTAGAATTGCCTTAAATATAACTTCATTAAAATCGCTACACAAAAGTTCAATAATTGTTAACAATGAGAGCAAAAAAAGTTAGTTTCAAAATTTTAAATTTTACTCCCTCTGTCCCATTTTTATTGTCCATGTTTTCATTTTGAGATGCCCCAATTTAATTGTTCACTACTAAAAATAGATAGGGAAGTTTGATCAAGTTTACTATATTATCCTTGTTTGAAATTATTATACAAACTTTAAGAAGATTTTAATTAATTAGCTAAGGGTTAATAAAACTGTCATTCTGTCAATAAATATGAAAAGGGAAAACAGTAAATTAATGCAATTTTCTTTATTGTGTGTTTTTTTGTCGGAGGACAATAATTTTGAGATCGGAAGAAGTAGTTTCAGAGTTGGTCGACAATTTTTCTCACGCAAAGTTAAAAGAATGATAATAGGTAAGCGATTGAGGAATTTTTGACCATAAGCTTGTGTTTGTTTTTAAGTAGAAGGACCATTTAAAGTACTAAAATGTCTTCTAATGGATCAATTATGTGTATTGTTCTTGTGTTTGTCTATTTAATTGTCTATATTTCTAAACAAATATCCATTATGTTTCCTTGATCTTCATGAGTTAAATGAGACATTATATTCCATCATTTTAAAACACTTCAAGATAACATTAAGTAGCAATAAGTTTCAAAATAGCATACTAATGCTAAATTCTTTGATTGTTTTGTACATAACATGGGTTACGTATTTTGAGAAAGTCAAATGTTCAAACACTTACCACATAATATCTCAACACATGTTTCAAGCGAAACTTAAACCGACAACTTTTCGTCTGATAGATCACTCACAAACCATTAAGTCAAAATAATTGAATCTCACCAAATAAATCAGTTGTATTGATACAAAGCTTGTAAAAATAAACATGTCTTTACCAAAACACCACTTCAAAGGGCTTTAATTAGCGCAAGCATTTTCTTAGAATTGTTTGTTTAGCTAAACTTATCAAGATGGGCCTTGAGTCTGGATAGATAACTGGTTTATGCCCGAAAGAAATGCCCATAGTTACATCTATGGTTAAGGTTTAAAATGCGGGTATCAAGCCTTATCATATTAAAAATCTTTCTTCTCATATGGCGATTCCGCCGCCAAACACCATTTCTGCAATATAAACCTACCTTTCTTTATTCCAACCGTTTAATTCATAATAAAATTACTTCAATCGTTTTTTCGACTCTCCGTCTTAATCCGATCACATCAAAATTACTTTCAGGTCATTTCGTTATGATTCGTATTTTGGCGGCAATTTGCGTTTGAATTTGTTTTGATTTTTGATTTTCTGGTGATTTAGAGCTTAATTCAGTAGTTAATTGTCAGTTTGATTGTGTTTTGTGGTGGAATTGCTATAACTCACGATTCCTTTCATTTCCCCCAAATTTGTATAAACCATAATTTGACATGAGAACTAAAAGGCAACAAAAAGTACCTCAAAAACTTGAGGATTATGTTCTAAATACAAATAATTGTAAGAACAACAATAAGAAAAACAGTACTCAAAAAGAATCTGATATGATTGTAATCCAATATATTATATGAGTATGAATAGAGGGGAACCAAACAGGGTGGAAGTGATGTTGTAAATTATGATAAGGAGGTTAGGGATGAGGTGAATAGTGTGTTAATGATAAGGTTGCTGACGGTGGTTTGGAAGATGAATTGGGCAGTTCTGATGATGGAATTGGGTTGGACAAGGAGGAAAGCTTTCCCTCTCTTAACAGTTTCATTAAAAAAGCAAATAATGAATGTCCAGAGAATAATAGGACTGATGAGAGAAGGCACAATGGTGAGGAAGTGTCTAAGAGCTCTTTTGGTGTCTCAAGTTGTGAAACCCTTACTCTTAATAAGTTTAGGGGAATAAGGCTGAATCTTGTGTCCAACTGGTAAAGAAGATGGATTGAGGATGATTGGGTATATTTGATGGTAGAGTTGGTTGATGAAGGAATGTATAAGTAAGTAAGAAGTGGAAATTAACTCTGTGTGGTTACTTTGTGGGATATAAGATGTCCTATATGGAGCTAAGGTACAATTTGTTTAAAATGTGGGGAAAATATGTTTTGAAGGAGATTATTTCACAAAATGGGATGTTTCTTTTCAAATTCAAGCATGAGGAAGGGATGGAAAGTATACTTGAGACTGGGCCATTGATGGTCAATAATAAACCATTGTTGATTCAAAAATAGGATCCCATAGTTTGTATTGACATGCAAGAGCCTGAGAAAATTCCAATATGGGTCAAACTGGTAAAACTACCTTTGGAAGCTTGGACTGTCAAAGGAAACCTCTGATAATGGATAAAGTAACAACCCTGATGTGCAATGAAGGGACTGGCAGGTTGGGATTTGCTAGGGTGTTAGTTGAAATGAATGCTAAGACTGATATGAAGGACAAAATTGAATTGTGCTATATAAATAAGAACAATGAAACAGTTGGGACTAAATTTGTGAATGTGGAATATGTATGGAAACCAGTTAGGTGTTCACATTGTGCTGTCTTTGGACATGACTATTCTAAATGTGGATTTAATCCTGATAAAGTGAAAGAAACAGTGATGCCTAAAAGTAATGAAAGTAATAAGGATAAAAGGACTGATAATGAGGGTTTTATTCATGTAAGAAAGAACAATGTTTTCAAACCAAATGGAAATATTGGTGGAAGGATGCAAGGTATGCAGAAAAATTTTGAGTTCAGACCAGTCAAAAGGGAGGGACAGAATAATGAAGCACCTAAAATTGACCCCTTGGGAAAACCTGATACAACTGGAAAACAAACTCCTACTAAAGAAAAAGAATGGAATGTTCCTAAAAATGTTATTAAGGCCATAAGAAAGAGTGCTAATAAGTATTCTATCTTAGAAGATCAGAATGAGGAGGAAATCTTGAAAGGAATTAATTTGGAAGAGAGAGGTATCGTGGATAGGTTTGTTAAGGAGAAGATTCAGCCAAATATGTGCACCACCAATGTCTGGTCCCATGCCATGGTAAATTACTTCAAGGACCAGTGGGAGAAAATAAAATGGTAGGGTAGAAATAGATGTGGTTGAAGTTATGGATAATGATAATGGTATGGCCAAGAGTGTGACTGTTAATAATTTGGGAGGTATTGATGGAAATGTCTTGTTTGGTACTATTGATTGTAATTTTCAATGAATAGTGTTGATAACAATTTAAGGGTGATCACTTGGAATGTTAGAGGTATGTGCAACAGCAAGAAGCAAAAGGAATTCAGAAGGTTCATTCAGGAGGAAAAACCAAATGTTTGTGCTTTAATTGAAACTCACATCAAAGAACATAAACTGAAAAGGATTTGTGATTTTGTATTTGGTAATTGGAGTTGGGAATCTAATATGGCTTTGAGTGATAGAGGTTGCAAAATCATAATTGGGTGGGATTAGAGGTGGCAAAATGGTTGGGTTGGGTCATGGGTGTTAGATGGGTTTGGGTCTAGATGGGTTTGAGTCTAGATGGGTCTTTTAGGAGGATGGGTCTACATGGGTTTGGGTCTAGATGGGTTTGGGTCTAGTTGGGTAAATATTTTTAAGGGATGGGTCTAGTTGGGTCTCCCTTAATATTTATAGATGGGTCTTGTTCGGTATAGCATTTTTCATTCGTTTTTGACGTTTTTATACGTTTTCGACCGATTTTGGCCGTTTTCGACCGATTTCGACCGATTTCGACCGATTTCGACCGTTTTCGTCCGTTTTGGACC
>BQNB010090683.1:0-27079 GCA_026074375.1 Tanacetum coccineum | reverse complement strand
AATATTGTAAAACTTATTTATTTTTAAACAATGCAACGATTTATGATTTTCAAAACGTCCATTAGTTGTCGTTCTCTTGTGTCTTGTGTTCGGATGATGATGACGTCACGCCCTCGGACACGTATTCCGTCCAGGCCCCGTCTGGGGGTGTGACAAAATCCCTCCACACTTAGCTATTGCTTGCCCTCAATCAATCAAAGCGAGAAAAATAGAAATCATTTATCGTGACGTGGAGAAAATTTAGATTTTGCAAGTGTTTACAGGTTTAGATAACTTTTTAGGCATTGACCTTTAACATAGCACCTCACAGGGAAATGTGCTTGATTTAAAAATTCACTCGGCCACTCAGACAGGGTTTATATGTTTTTTAGAGACACATAATTTGCATAGACATAATCTAGACAGCTACCATAGGCTTGTACTTGACACATAAACCTGACCGAAGGGTGAAACTTGATATTAAAGAGGGAGCATATACTAATCTTCATGTGCCGAAACTTAAGGCTTGGCACATAACTTCTTCTTTTAACTTTAACTTCTTTACTTAGGACTTTTAGCAATTTAGCACTAAAGGGAGCACTTGCAAGAACAAGGACTTGCAGAATTTATATCATATGATTAATCAGGCTTCGGTCTAGTAAATGATGATCAAGCACAAGTTCTAGAGCTTCTAAATTACCGGCTCGCTCAAATATAATTATCAACCAATACCATTGTTCCAGAAAAGGCGACAAAACCACATATACATATCCATAACGATGGAATAGATACATATGATTGCTCACTCCTTAACTCGAACAAGCTAAAGGCATCAATTATCTTAGGCACCAAAAGTGGGCACCTAAATATTCTAAAGGTTTATAATTCTTACAATTTAGTGGACTAGGTTGTGCTAGCTATAGAGTCAAACCGGTTGGATTTGCCTTACTAAGAGCGTTTTTTAAAAAAATTGAAATCATATATATAAGATTTTTGATTTCAAAAACATTGGTTTGGTAAAAATTTTGGCAGGGCAAGCATGGAGGGATATGATTAATTTTTCCTATTTGGCTCCCCTCCACACTTAAGTTGAACATTGACCTTAATGTGATAACTGATAATAGAGATAAAATAGGGAAAATTAAGGGAAACGATACTTCCCGAGCCATAGAGATATGTAGCTGCAAAAGAGCTATCCTTGAGCAGACTTCATAATTTTCCAAATCTTTAAGCTAAATAACCTGCATAAAAGTAAATACAAAAGCATACAAAAAGAAAATATTTTTGTTGTTTTTTTAGAAAATAAATAAAGGATATGAATGGAAAAATGGAGGAGGGACTCCTCCACACTTAAGTGAAGCACGGGTTGCCTCCCGAGAAGCGCTTAATTTTTGAGAGAGTCGTTAGCTAGACTCGAACCTGGTGAGTCATTCTTTGGGAAAGAAGGGAGCGACTTCTTCCCTTGGGTCGTTATAATCTTCTTCTTCATGGTATAGTTTGAGTTGATGGCCATTAACAATAAATGTTTTTCTTTTTTTTCCATATAGTACAACATATCCGGATTGATATTGATGTTTCACCACATATGGTCCTAGAAAATGGGATCTGAGTTTTAGCTGTTTAAATTTGTACTTTGAGTGAAAGAGCAGAACCATGTTTTCATGTTTGAATTCTTTTCTCATTCTTAGTTTTCTATCATGCCAGACTTTGGTTCTAGCCATGTATAATCTAGAGTTTTCTTAGGCTTGATGTCTAAGTTCATCTAATTCGTGTAACTGGAACATTCGTTTTTCACTAGCAGCGATCAGATCTGGATTACAATTCTTCCAGGCCCAGTATGCATGATGTTCAATTTCAAATGGTAAGTGGCAGTTCTTTCCATATATGAGTTTGTAAGGTATGGTACCGGTAGGTGTTTTATAAGCAGTACGAAAAGCCCACAGAGCGTCATCAAGTTTTCTTGACCAAATAGCAGGATTGTCTTTAATAGTTTTTTCAAGAATTCTTTTAAGAGCTTTGTTTGTGTTTTCAACTTGTCCACTAGTTTGAGGGTGATATGATGTAGAAAAACAGTGGTTAACTCCATATCTCTTCATCGTTTTTTCCATTATTTTGTTGCAGAAGTGTGTACCTCGATCGCTGATTAGAGCTTTGGGCATTCCAAAACAGAAAAATAGTTTCTTTAAGAAGGTGATAACCAGTCGGGCATCATTGGTTGGTAAAGCCTGAGCTTCGGCCCATTTAGATATGTAATCAACAACGACAAGAATGTAGTCAAACTTATGTGATTTTGGGAATGGTCCCATAAAGTCAATACCCATATATCGAAAATTTCACATACTTGAATGTTGTTTAAGGGAATCTTATCACGTTTTGATATATTTCTTATCTCTTGGCATGCTTCGCAAAGTTGAACTAGAGTATAAGCTTCTTTAATAATTGATGGCCAGTAAAAACCTGAGTCTAGGACCTTCTTAGCGGTTATATTGGGTCCATAATGTCCACTGATTGGTCCGTGGTGACATTGATCTAAGATTGTTTGGGTTTCTAATCTGGATATACAGCGTCTAATCATTCCGTCAGAACATACTTTGAAGAGGTAGGGTTCCTCCCAGAAGTAGTGTTTTAGGTTAGAGAAGAATTTGTTCTTTTGTTGATATGTCATCCCTTTTGGTATAATATCAGCTACCAAGTAGTGTGCAAAATCTGCGAACCATGGTTCATCTTTGGTGTTAATTTACATAAGGGTTTCTCCAGGAAAGTTATCATCTACTTCACTTTCATCACTTGACTCGTCATTTTCAATTCAGGACAAGTGGTCAGCTGCGACATTTTTTGTTCCTTTTCTATCCTTGATTTCTATGTCAAATTTTTGTAAGAGTAAAATCCATCGATTAAGATGGGGTTTTGCATCTTATTTGTTAAATATATGTTTAAGAGCTGAATGATCGGTGTGAACAATGGTTTTTGATAGAAAAAGATGGGATCTGAATTTATCAAATGCAAAAACTACAGCCATAAGTTCTTTTTCGGTTACGATGTATTTTTGTTGAGCGGGATTTAGGGTTTTACTTGTGAAATAGATCGGGTGAAAGTTTTTACCATCTTTTTGACCTAAAACAGCTCCAACTATAAAATCACTTGCATCACACATAATTTCAAACGGAAGTTTCCAGTTTGGGCTTACGATCACATGAGCACATGTAAGTTTCTCTTTCAATATTTCAAATGCTTTTTAACATTCATTATTGAATTCGAATGGAGTATCCTTTTTAAGCAGCTTAGTTAGAGGTCGAGCAATTTTTGAAAAATCTTTAATGAAACGTCGGTAAAAACCAGCATGTCCAAGAAAGCTTCTAATACCTTTGATATTAGTGGGGGTGGAAGTTTTGATATTATGTCGATTTTTGCTTTGTCAACTTCAAGTCCTGCGCTAGACACCTTGTGTCCAAGCACAATTCCATCTTTGACCATGAAGTGACATTTTTCCCAATTAAAGACAAGATGAGCATCTTTACAACTCTGGAGAATTTTATCGAGGTTGTTTAGGCATCTATCAAAAGAGTTTCCAAAGACGAAGAAATCGTCCATGAATACTTCAACGGATTCTTTGATCATGTCATGAAAGATTGCTAACATGAATCTTTGGAATGTAGTTGGGGCATTACATAACCCGAAAGGCATTCGCCTATAAGCGTATGTTCCGAAAGGGCATGTGAATGTTGTTTTTTCTTGGTCCATAAGGTCGAAGGAATTTGAAAGTATCCAGAAAAACCATCGTGGAAACAGAAATATTTATTTCCTGCGAGTCTTTCTAACATTTGATACATAAACGGCAAAGGAAAGTGATCTTTTGTGGTTGCTTCATTGAGTTTATGATAATCGATGCATACTCGCCAACCCGTAACGGTTCTTGTTGGGACAAGTTCATCATTTTTGTTTGTGACAATTGTAATACCTCCTTTCTTTGGTACACAATGAATAGGACTAACCCAAGGACTATCGACAATTGGATAAATAATACATGTGTCCAAGAGTTTCATGATTTCTTTCTTAACAACTTCTTGCATATTTGGATTCAACCTTCTTTGTTTTTAGACAACTGGTTTCTTGTCATCCAGAAGTTGTATCTTGTGTTTATAGAATGATGGATAGATACCAGGAATGTCAGTTGTTTTCCAAGCAAAGGCTTCCTTATATTTTTTTTAAGATGGATACAAGTTTGCTTTTGTTTTGAGTAGATAGTCAAGATGATATGATTACAGGAAGAAAAGATGGTTCTTTCAGGAATACATATTCTAAGTTATCAGGAAGAGGTTTGAGTTCAAGATCTGTAAGGGGTTCTTCAAGAGATGTTTTGATTTTATAATCGGTGTTGATGGTGAATTTTTCAAATGGTGGTTCTTCGGTGTCGGATTCAGATTTAAATTTTTTATCGGCAGTCATTGCTATGAATTCATTGAATTCAGAAAATATTTATTCTTCAAGAAAGGTTCCTTCGATGGAATGGAGGATTTTGCTTCCTTCGTCTAAAAGAGCGTCAAAATCTTCTTCTAAAATTTCATTGATAACATCGATACTAAAACAGGTATCATCGTTTGAGTAAGAGTGTTTCATTGCAGAGTCGATATTAAAGATCATTCATTCAGTCCCAATTCCAGGATTGAGTTGTTTCTGTTTGACTCGAATAACTGCATCAACAGTGTGAAGAAATGGTCGTCCCAAGATGAGAGGGACTTTAATGTCTTCTTCCATTTTGAGAATAACGAAATCAGCAGGAAAGGTGAATTTACCAACTTCAACGAGCATATTTTCGGCTATTCTAATAGGATATTGGAATGATCTGTCGGCTAATCTTACGCTCATTTTGGTAGGTTTAAGAGTTTCGAGAGATAGTTTCGCATATAAGGAATATGGCATAAGGTTAATGCTAGCACCAAGATCGGCTAAAGCATTACAGGAGAAGGTTTTGTTGAAATTACATTGAATAAGGAAATTTCTAGGGTCTCTGAGTTTTGCTAGAACTTTATTTTGGATCATCGATGAACTTTCATCGCTAAGGAAAGCAGCAAAAATTTGTTCAATTTTATGTATCTTGCTTATGAGTTCTTTGAGAAATTTTCCATAATTAGGCATTCCGGCTAATACGTTGACAAGAGGTATGTTGATTCGAACGACTAGGATCATGTCGAAAATTTTCCGTATTGGGCCTCTATTTTTTTCTTAGGCATTGAGGATACGAGATTTTTGGTTTGTATGGTTTGGGTAACGATGTTTCTTTGACTGGTTTTATGGGTTGAGTTTTTGGTTGTGGTGTAGGTTCATCGTCTTCATCTTCGCTATCGAAGTTGATAGGGTTTTTAGATTTATTTTGTTGATCATCCGGGTTATCTGGTGGATTATAAGATTTACTACTTCTTGTGAATACAACATTTACATGCTCATTACGAGCTTGCGGTGGTTGGTAAGCTTTGCCACCTCGTGGGTTTGGTTGAGAGTTGCTTGGAAGAGATCCAGAAGGTCGACCAGTGATGACATCAAATAACGTCTATTTTATAGCATCATTTATCCCATGTTATTAACCCATTTTGTATAGTTATTGCAAAGAATTGTTACTTAATCGTTTCTATTTGAGAATTGTAATAATTATGGAGTAATTGGTGAAAGTTAGCAAAAGGCGCGCATTTTGGAGCTTAAATGAAGATATTTTGAAGATTACTATTCTGAAGACCAATACGCCGTATCCAATAAGGAAGACACGGCGTATCTGTGCCTGCACTCACCAAAGACCACAGAGGAATTAAACTCAATATGCCTTATCTAGAGAGACTCAATACGCCGTATTCAAAATATGGAACGAATTTAATATTCTGGAAGATATCAAGCATGGTCCCTACTCCAAGAAATCCCCAATACGCCGTATCTAATACTTGGATACGCCGTATCGAACTGACTTCCAGACCTTATAAATAGAAATAATTTTGTCAGTATTAAAATTACTGCTACCTTCATCAGTGAAAGCAACGGTTTTCTTAAGAGATGATTTGGTTTTTTGATTTTTAGCCCAGTCGAGCTTGAGTAAGACTTTGTCTTCCAGAAGCTGATAAGCTTGATTTGGTGTGTTATAGAGGAAAATAACACTGGGTGCGGCATTCAGAACTTCTTGGGTTATTTCGCTGAGACCATGATAGAAGATTTTTATAATGTTGCCTTTGGACAGATTGTGACCATGGCAGTTTCAAAGAATTTCCTTCATATGAAGCCAAGCATCGGTTAGAGATTCGTTTTCATGTTGAGAGAAAGTTCGGATTTCTTTGAGGAGTCGGTCGAAAAGAGCTGGGGGAAAGAAACGGCTAATGAAAGCGATTCTAAGTTCATCCCAGGTTTCGATAGTTCTTTTGTTGAGTTCATCCAGCCATGTTTTTGCTTCTCCAGTTAGTGATAGGGGAAACATCATTAGGCGGACGGCTTCATTTTCAGTATCTCTGTATTTAAACATATCGCAGATTCCAAGGAATTCATAAATGTGTTTAGAGGTATCGTTTTGGTTTACCTTCGGAATTTGGTTTACCTTTGACAAGAGTCAAATTGTTTACCTTTGAATATCAAATTCGTTGCGGTTATCAGTAATAGTGATTGCGGAAACCAGGTCGAGCGACAACATGGTCGGCAGCCACTTGGGTTCACACCATTGGATTGTCAAAGATTAAAGAGTATTCCAAGAAAGTGACAGAAGTAATTGATGTTAAGAACTGGCGGGTAGACAATTCTCGGGTGTTGTGGTGGATTATTTCTTTGATCGTATGGAACTCTTCTGTTTCGTCGACGAAGTCTTCGATTCAGAGTACGTTCAGGTTCAGGTAACGGTTCAATATGTTCATAGTTGGAAGCACGTGTATGCATCCAAGAGAGAAATTGTTTGGGTCAGTTTGCCAGAAAACTGTACGGCGATTTTTGAAAAAGAGGGGGAGTTAAAGTAATTTTCCAGAGTTGACTACAGAACAGCTTTAAAATCCCCAACAACGGCGCCAAAAACTTTGATGTGTTTTAAAAGCTTTAAATTTATAACACTGAAAATTCTGATTTTATTATAGGGAAACACACGGTTTTAAAGTTCGCCCAAAAAAAACGTATTAAAAAATATGTAGTATAATCTTTTTAGGTAAGATCAGGTCGTCCACAGGGATTTGAGTAGTGTTTGAATAATCAGAAAGAAAATAGACTTTAACAATTTTGAAAATAACTTTAGTTTTACCAATTATAATAAAGATGACTACTCGGATAGTTGAAAATAATTTATAAGTGTTGAAAATAATTTGACCTCGAAGATGGGACATTAATTTATAAAAGTGATTTCTCATCAGAAAACATTTTCACAAACTAACTTGGTTAACTCAAGACTTTATATTTAGTTAACTAGACAAAATGTGTCACTCAGAAAATCATTCCTAATATATCAAAGCTTATTTTGTTTATCAATTTATGAAATTGGATTTCTCGGCACAAGCGATAAAGATCATAGACAAATCTTTAAAACCATATAGATCATACTGGGTCTTTTGACCTATACCAATATGACTATATAATTTAAGTTGATAAGCAAAGATGGACAAGATAAGATATAATAGGATTTCAACATAAGCTTGAGATTAAAGGGATCCCTTTTAAGTCTGTGTCTAGGATACGCTTTGGGCTTAACTAGTTAATTGGATATTGCCAATGGTTTATGGATCGTGTTGACTATCCGGTGACCTAGATAATTCAACAAGTAACGTTCTGATTCCATTGGATAGTTGGACAAGTGGACTACTAGTGTATAAATTGCCATTAAGCGGTAAGTGGGTAAAGTCTCTATGAGCAAGGGTTTAACAAGATCACCATTGCTTTTATCCCTAAGATAGATTATAATCAGCAAATAAGGATGCTTTATGCGGACGCTTTAATTGTGACAGAATTATTATGTCTAGGTCTTAGGATTATGTAATGCCTAAGTCTTACGAATGATATGCCACCTCGAGAGAAGAAATCATTGCACTAAATAAATGAACCAACGTTCTAAACGGATTAATAATGGTTAATACAGTTTTCTTATATAAGGTTCGACCGGTCTTTCATCTTTTGTTAATTAGCTTGCATGGGTTAAAGTGCCTTTAATTGATTATAGACACCAACCAAACCTTGCCAGTCTGTCAGGCTGAAAACCCCCTTTTTCCCGTTAGAATTAGGATTTAGACTGACATAGGTTTAACATAGGTTTAGAATAGAATAGAATTAACATAGATTAGATAACCAAGATATTAAGTAAATTGATAGATTTAAACTCGCTATAAGTGTTCGACACCCTACTTACCACGAAACTACTACCGATCAGGTACACTGCCCGTTAAAGTGTTGTTTTTGGTTTAGTTGGCAAAATCTAAATTTAAAACTTGAATCATCTTAAATATACCATACAACGACATCACATCAAGTTTTTGGCGCCGTTGCTGGGGGAGTGAAAATTAATCGTGATTTTTATTTTTGATATTTTGGTTTTTAACATTAGATTAGATCTAACCATTAGGATTAGTATAGTTTAGAGTAATTTGTATTCTTGCTTGTGTGATACGGTGTATTCAGTTTACTGAATACAACGTATTGGTTATTTAATAGTTTTTCTAGTAAGTTTATTTCAGAATGGACGACCCCCACATTACTATGGAGGAGTATATCAGGCTTGAGGGAGAAAAAGCTCGTAGGTGTAGTAAGGTGTATAACTGGGAAACTGCTACGTATGGGAAGATCTGGGATAATGAAGACGTTCACGACCTCGGATCTGTTGAAACTGAATTCCCAGCTATAGTCTTTATCGACACGTTAACATCTGAAGCAACACTCTCGTGTGAGCCTACTGTAAGTTCTCTTAACAATGATGAAATTGACTTTAGAATATCGTTTGACGAATCCGACAATGAATATTGCACGATAATTTTGGACAAAAATTCATTTTCTTACAAAATAATTTATGTCAACAATTTAAAAACGGATTCGAAAAATGATAATGAAAAAGTCAATATGCCTTTGCTTCCATCACCCAAGCCTACGGTCAGTTATTTTGATGATTTAGACTTCTTTAAAGATTTCGAGAATGAATTTCCAGCCATTGTTTATAATGATGCTCAAACGTCTAAATCAGATTTCTTAACTGAACCTACTGTAAGTCCTCTGGCGCCTTCTTTGCTGATAGCATCATTTTCTTTAACTAGTTCCATGATTACTTTAACCTCCACCATCTCATTGTCATCTGATGACACTTCTTTATCCCATTCATAAGCTTCAGCGATGAGACCTTTGTTCTTAACCTTACGGCTATGGAAGCTGAAGCACTTGAACTTAGGAGAGCCAGTTTAGCCTTGAACTTTGTTTGCTATTTATCTTTTAAAGTCCTTGGTAGGCCTTATTTTGGTTTTCTCCTTGTGCTGAGAGATCCTAAGTGGTTTAGTTGAAAGGTGTGATTGCCATATGAGGGGAACTGAGGCTTCATTGACCCCCCAGTCTCTTGTAAAATGACCTTTCTTGCCACATTTGTGGCATTCAATTTGGT
The DNA here is from genome assembly GCA_026074375.1 of Tanacetum coccineum. Taxonomy (NCBI): domain Eukaryota; kingdom Viridiplantae; phylum Streptophyta; class Magnoliopsida; order Asterales; family Asteraceae; genus Tanacetum; species Tanacetum coccineum. Next base: position 17,517 of record BQNB010090683.1, on the reverse strand, counting down.
CAGTTGCTTTTGCACTACTAAACCTTTGAGTACCCTTCTTGAAGAATCTTTTAGACTTGGCTAAAAGAGCTCTTGCTTGATATTCTTCTTCTAGGTCATTCAGGTACTCATGACTGCTTCTTGTATCCTCTTCATCATCAGGACTATCTTGAAAGTCCTGGACAATAGAGGTAGAGATGAAGGCAGTTGACAAAGGTGTTGCAGAGACAAGAGATTTGTTCTTTTCAGTCTTATGAATACTATTTATTAGGTTTTCTTCATATTTGAGTTTACTAGATATAGAAGAAAGCTCAGGATCTTTCACATGATTTGTGTTTCTGAGACTTTGTCAGAAACTTAGTCACTTCTTTGGTAACCTATTTATAAAAACATTATTTATTTCAAGCTTTGAAAGTTTGATGCCATCATTTACTAACTCATTCATCAAAGCTTTGTATCTGGTGAAAGTTTATGTTAGTGTTTCACCTTCTTTGAAATTGAAGGTGTTATAACACAACTTTAGGTCCATGACCCTACTTTATTTCATGTTAGAGGGGCCCTCATGATACAAAATCAGGCCATCCTAGGTTGATTTAGCTGTTAAGCAGTTTATGACATAATTTATTTTGTCATCCTGAAGGACAGAGATGATGAGACTTTTAAGTCGCTGATCTAAGTTAGCAGACTTTCTCTCATCTATAGTCTATTGTCCTTCAGGCTTCCTTTGACCAGCTATCATGGGGATAAAAGGACCATTTTTGATGATATATTTAAATTGAGGTTCAATACCAAGGATGTGGCACATGAACCTCTTTTTCCAGTTAGTGAAATATTCCACCTCTAGTATAGGAGCGGCATTTAACTGTCCACCCCTATATTCAAGAGTCTGTGGTACTTCTACTGCTGCCATTTAAGATGGATCTTGATTTTAAAAATCTTTAAGCCTTATATATATATATATATATATATATATCCTTTTAAAGGGATTTTATAAACCAGAAGGCTCTAATACCACTTGTTGGTCCATTGGAATCTGATGTAAGGTTTATCAAGTTAAACTAATCACATTCCATGGCAACGAAGTGAGTTTTAAACAAATATATATGAAGAATATCAAGAACACGTTTAAAACACATAGAAATACTTTTCAGCCTATATGTTCTTATTTAAAATCAATAAAGAATCTAAGGACACACGCTTGGCGGATATAGCAGGTGGCTTGAATGACAATTAGGGTGTTATCTCCTTCGAACTTATTCTTTAACTAAAGTTATGAGAAATAACAAAACAAACTATTTGACTAGAAAGCTTTAGCAGTTTCTATTCTGTTTGTTTAAGAGATAAATGAACTCTTCAATGTGTTTCACATTAATTGGAAGAGATAACATTTACTCTGGGAATCCCTTTCCTTTTATAGGCAAAGGGATTAGGGTTTACAAGTTAACCTAGTACGCGTGTCATGCATCCAATGGGTGGTTGAGATACCATTTAATGCAGACGTTCTCTAAAGTACCAGGTACAGTCCTTTCAGGAACATTATTGTACTTCTATACCAACTTTAAAAGCACCTTCTCCCAAGGAGATTGCTTTATTACTTTTGACATAAAGCAATCTTTTTCCCATCTTGTAAACGTTCTAAAAGTGAAACAAATGTTTCAATCTTCTGTTAAGGAGATAGATAACGTTCAGCTTGGAATTGTCCACCAAGCTGAACTGAAGCTCTTTCTAAAGACCTTCTTCAATTTCTATATCGCTGCATAAACTAAAGTGAAGATACTTCCCAATCTTCTAAGGACCTTGATAACGCCTAAATTATACATGTTTTTGGCGGTGTTATTTGCATTTATTTTATACGTTCATGATATGCGTCGTGGAAGAAAACAAAAGAAAACACGAAGGATTGAAGCTTAGACGAAGAAATAACTAAAGTTCATGATCTCCCAACACATGTTCACTGTTTTGGCCATAACTCGGTCATACGAACTCCGTTTTAGTTGATTCAAGCGGTCCCGAAAAGAGAATTCAATTATCTACAACTTTACAAAAATGGTACCTGCTGAAAAGACCAAAAGTGCGGCGCACTTTCCCTAAAACCATCACACTTTTCCACCAGAACTGAAAAATCAAAGGCAATTAAATGAAGTGTGCATTAACTCCCGAAGTGCGGCGTACAAATAAGTTTGTACGGCTCACTTTGGCCCCCGAAAAGCCTATAAATACCTTCCTAAGCTCTCTCATTTCACACATTCTCACACACAAACCCCAAGTTCGTTTACAACACTTAGAAGAAGTGTTTTTGGTGATAAAGGCCTCAAAATCCTTTGATCCAAACCACCCTTCAAACCACCATCACCCCCATCGGCTACCACCATCACCACCATCACTTTCCATCATCAATTTCCAGATATCAACCATTATTCCCAGACCTTATTCATACATTTCCAGAATATAAGAACATATACACTTGGTGATTCAACCATAATTCTTCAATTGTTCATCATAAAACCCATTGCCAAACACCCCTTTTTCGTCTACCATTGTTGTTGTCGCTAAATTCCTAAGAGATTGGTGATATATTCCGGTTCATTATAGAAGTATAGGGTGTATGCTTGTTATTGGAATCATTGGTTGATGTTGGTATTGGTTGTTTAGTCGAATATTTGGTTTTTCGATATTTTGTTCTCATACACTTCCGTTTACAAATCGTTGGTACATTCTTATCTATATTTATGATGAAATATTATGATTTTATCATTTATAATATGGTTATTATGATTCTGAGCATGGAGTAATCCTTTTATGTTTGTTTGGGCAATATGTGATCTTTGATATGTAGTGTTTGGATATGTGTTTATTGAATTGGTAGTCATCATACGTTTAGCTCGTATAGAAATCAGCGCCCCGATTGGCTGCCTTTTACTTTCAAGTTTTCCCCTCTTCACATTCCTCTCTATCCTTTATTGCTTCTTATAATAACTTTAATTGCGCACGCTCAAGGATTTTTTGTTAAGAAATCGATATAATCACTAGTTATATTTAAAGGCCGAAAGGATTTATAACTTGTGATAACTCTATTTTCTAAACTTATAAACACTATTCCAAACAATCATTATCTAAGAATTGATCATTGCCTTAAAACTATACATTACCTTAATCATTTGATTGAACTTTTTTAATCACTTTCTTCTCCAACATTGTCGTATATGCAAGATTTGGTTAATTTGATCTGTGACAATCTTATTAACCTTAGCACCATAATTACAAACTGTGAAAACTTCAATTCTTGTGGAACGACCTGGACTTACCTAAAGCTATACTATACACGAACGGGTATACTTCCCGAGTGTTGTGTTTTTAGTAAAAATCGGTATTTCTAGTATTATAAATTTAAAGCTTGTAAAACACACATCAAGTTTTTGGCGCCGTTGCCGGGGAATTGTTTAAGTTGTTATCAGTTTGTTGCTTGTTTTAGGTGCTATTTTGTTTCACAAAATTTTCAAACTCGCCGTACCATTTTCTAGCAAACGGAAACCAAAAATCATTTTTTCTCCAGGAAGTACGCCGCACATCCTGTTTACCCAAGTACGTCGTACTTTACCAAGTACGCCGTACTTTACCCAAGTACGCCGCACTTTCTGCAAATTTTCACAAACAGAATCTTATTTCAAAAACCAAAACCAAAACCCCCAATCTGCTAGTCTTAGGTTCTATAATCATTTGGAATTGTATTTTATCTGATTATATGCCTTGTGTATTTGTAATTATCTAGTTTATCATAATATTCGAAAAAAAACATAAAATTTCCAGAAAAGGCGGCGCACATTTCCTAAAGTACGCCGCACCTATTAAAAAAATCTTTTATTTATTTATCCTTATTTGCTATTTATCCTTATTTGCTATATATAATTAAAAAAACATCAAAATATATCTAATATATATATAAATCTAAAAATAAAGTATAAAAAAATATATGAAAATAATTTATTTTATTTTGAATATTATCCTATTAGCTTAATTATATATATATATATTATATATATATATATTATTAATTTAATATATATATATATATATATATATATATGTCTCTTGCAAAAATGCTTAAAGTTGTATAAAGCCACTATCTTACGGAACAACTTTGGGAATTCCTATATATAAATTAATAAAACAGGACTCTGTAATTTAAACACGCGTTCCACGAAAAGATACTTTTCAGCGACTCGAATCTTAACCCAACATTCTTCCGTTAAGGACTTTGTTTTATAAATATCCCTTAAGAGGATGTTGAACCCAACAAATACTTCTCGATCTATATGATCAGCCTTGTGGAAAGTGCTAGATCTGTAGTCACCGACTCCTAATTCTGCCATTATTCAACTCGATGTTGATGACAACTTTGTTATCAATAGTTTTCACTTAAATATGATTCGGGAAAATAAATTAGATGGTTATCTGCGGGCCGATCCGCATGACCACATCCGTGAATTTCTCGCAATCTGCAACATGTTTAGATACGATGAAACGCAGAGTGAAGCTGTTAAGCTTTTGATATTTTCTTTTTCCTTGTGCAATAAAGCTAAAACCTGGTTTAACGAACTTAATGAAAACGTCACCTCATATACATCGTGGACACTCAACCTTGAGAGAGCTTTTATAATACACCCAGTTTCTTTTTTCACCTTAGTTAGTTTAACGTCTTTTTACTTTACTAATCAGACAATCGTGTCCTCTAACTGTTGTGGAATGTCCTAGTACGCACCGTTTGGTTATGCACTCCAAGAGCATGCTTTCCCCCCCCCACCCCACCCCCCCCCCCCCCCCCCCAATATATATATCTTTCCTGTCCTCCCTAAATATGTCATAGCACGGTCTGAACATAGTGAGCGTTTATCCTACAATATTTTATCATGGTCTAGACAAACCCACTCAAGGAATCCTCGGCTTTATGTTATTGTACTTGGTGTCCGGACAAGGAATCTTCTCTTACCAAAAATCCGAATTCAAGCTTTTCAATTTCTTGAGGACAAAGTCCTTTTCAAACTTGATTGGTCCATTAAATGTAAAAACAAACATCATAAAAAATCTGTTTCTTTCACCGATGGAAGTAATAGCAATAGTGATAATTCTCGATTAATGGAAAAATTGGTGGCTCTAACTATAAAACTAGATTCTTAGTTTACAAGCTTAAAAGAAGAATTAGAATATATGCGTAAGACATATTATGACCTTAAAGATAATACGCTTCTAAAAATAGTATGAACAATGACACACCGATGTGTGAACGTCATGAAGTAAATTACATCCAATCTAGAGGTTATCAAGACCTAATTCCTCATTACTCGTATAGCCGATCATGATCTTAATGATTCCGAGAAATCACTTACATAATTAAACAATGATGTTGGGACTTAAAAGACTTCAAGGATTCTTAGAGTTACTACTGCTCAGGTACATAATAGCTCTCATTCCCATCGCCTTAAGCGCTCGTCTGTCCCCTCCTCGCGCGTAGCTATAAAGTTATCACAATGACGCTGTTACTATTGCTTGCGCCCGTGCTCACATGCTACGCTACACTCCGTCCTAGCACTACTAAAGGTACCTGCTCGTTAGTTAACTCGTCCTAACAGTGCTCAGAGTGTTGCACCTCATACATAACAAGCCTCTATCGTAGTTTTACCGCTCTTGCTCGCGTAGTCTGTAATGTTACTGACTGCTAGTCCCATGTTTTACAGCGCGCTATGTTATCCATATTCCGTTGTATTGCTACACCCATGTCACTAATCGTTCTCCCTACCGCTTGTGTCGTATTCAGTGTGCTGGTTACCAAAAGTTTATGTTGTTGATTACTACTGCTTGAAGACTTACTACTGTCAAGAGGATAAAGACAGGTTTAAAGAGTAAGATTGTTTGGCGAACAAGAATAATTGATGTAGATAAGTTATTGAGATATTTTTTGTACAGATATGTATATAAGTATTTATTTAGAAGAGATTACGTTTTATGTTTAAAAATGATTATGATATCTAAGGAATGTATTGTAAGCTGACTAGGACTCCTTAGTCTATAAAAGGAGGCTCTAAGGCATTAGTTGAGATAGAAGATATACAAGTTTAGAAGTATAAGAAGTCTTTATATGTTGTCAGTTCAATTTAAGGAGAAAGCTTCAAGCTTTGGAAACCCTAGTACTGTGTGAAGGTACTGCTATTATTGATTCAAATAATATTGGAGCATTTGGTTACTATTTTTGTTCATCATGATATTGTTTTATTCATAATACTTCTAGGTATTAAGGTGTAGATTCCGCATACACTTTAGTATACATACAAAGTTTCTACAACAAGTTATTTTGGATTTATCCAAGGTAATTTAACCTTAGACAACCTAAGGAATCGATCAAGGATTAGGATCAACAGTGGTATCAGAGGCGTTGCTTTGAGAAACTTTGAAATGAGTCATGAAATCATGGGGGGTCTCAGTTCAGAAAATCAAGACAACACATGATGAAGGACAACAATGAAGACACATCTTCAAAGGCAATGTTAGCTATAGATGGTGTTAGGTTTTGACTGAAGTGACATGGCCGAAGGAACAGGTTTTGACAAACATGGCTCTTAATGGAGTTTTCAGACCTCTGAGGTATACACTGATAAAAACCTTGCTCTTAATAAACTTGTTAAAAAACCTATGAAACTCTTAAGAAATAGTGTGATGCTTTGGATGTTAAGCTTAATCAATGATTTTATAGCAGCACTTATAAAATAGGTTGTAGCATACAGTAGAAAGAAATCAAATTATACTATAGAACGAAATGATTGGTTCTTTTTGGTGTGAAGTTGCAGTTCTGAAAGAGAAGTAGTTGTAAAGATATGAATTAATGTGCTTAAAAAGTAAGATTAAAACGTTAAGCAAGAAAAATGAGGGCATGGATTTTAAAATTGAGAAAATTTCGTCTATGCCCTGCCACAACCGACTTCGCGACCTATCTATGTTCATTTGGGATACCGGCAGATCTGCTAACTGCTACACCTCAATATCTGCCTCTAAATCGGGCCGTTGGTATTGTAGTGTCGTACCTCCCCTCAATCTTTAATCTATAATACACCTACAAAGCATGATTTGTCTTATTCTGGTCTTGGTTGATTCAAAGAGCCTACAATTCAAAGGGTTATGGTATTGAGATAAGTTAAGAAAGAGTCAAATCTTGTTTGTGAAAAAAAATCAAATAATTCTAATGAAAATTTGATAATATTTGTAAAAGAAAACGTATCAAAAGATACAAGTAGCTTTGTTGAGGTCTGTCACTTAATGTTGATAAACGAAATGTTTTTCTTGTTGATAAAAAGGTTAGAGTCTGTCTAACTATAAATATGAAAAACCCAATTAAAAGTCAGTTAGGTATTGCTGAGTGTATAAATCCCAAACTCACACTAGGGCGATATCACTAAAGGATATCTGACCCACATGGTCTGCCCTAAGTCCACAATCACATCCTCAGCGTAAGTAATTGCGTCACGTAAATTACAAATGTAAGCCCTAATTCTCCCGGTTAGTCGTGAGTTCATATCTCAACATAAAAATGAAAGATATAATTAATACTTGAGAATAAAATAACGACCTGAAATTGACGGATTGTCACATTATGAGTTCCAAGTTATACCATTTGGCTTGACGAACGCACCAGCGGTACTTATGGATCTCATGAACCGCATGTCCAAGCCATTTTTGGATAAATTTATGATTGTCTTTATCGACGATATTCTCATCTACTCTGTTGGGAATTAAAAGACTTCATGGATTCTTAAAAGTTACTACTGCTCAGGTACATAATGGAAATTATGCTAAGTGGTTAGTACTGGTAGTATAATGTTACCACTGCTAGTTACTACTGTTAGTATAATTTAGTACTTATAGCATAAAGTTACTGCTGTTAGTTGAAGTTAAGACTGCTCAGTGTTGAAGACTAAAATATAAGCTAAGTAGTTAGTGCTGCTAGAAGTAAATGTTAAGACTACTAGTACAAGTTACTACTGTGAGTATATATTAGTACTGCTAGTACGAATATTACTACTGTTTATGTTTATTAGTGCTGCTGGTGAAGAGATTACAACTGTTTGAAGACTTTCTACTGTCAAGAGGACAAAGACGAATTAAAGAGATAAAGATTGTTTGGTGAACAAGAATACTTGTGAAGATAAGTATTGAGATATTTATGTACAAGATATACATAATGTATTTATTTAAAAGATTACGTTTATGTTTAGAAAATATTAAAATATCTTAGGAATGTATTGTAAGCCGACTGGGACTCCTTAAGTCTATAAAAGGAGGCTCTAGGGGATTAGTTGATATATCAATTTTGCATATAAGTCTTCATAGTTATCAAAGTCGATTAAGAAAAGCTTCAAGGTTGTAAACCCTAGTACTAAGTGAAGAGTACTCGTATTATTGATCTAATAATATTGGAGCGTTTGGTTATATCTTTGTTTGTTCAAGATTACTGTTTTATTCATAATACTTCTAGGTATTAAGGTGTAGATTCCGCATACACTTTAATATACATACAAAGTTTCTACAACAAGTTATTTTGGATTTATCCAAGGTAATTTAACCTTAGACAACCTAAGGAATCGATCTAGGTTTGGGATCAACAAGTGGTATCAGAGCTTTGCTTTGAGAAACTTTGATCTAGAAGACATGGAGCTTGAATCTACAAATAGTGGTCCTACTGCAAAGCTTCCCATACTCAAACTGGGTGAGTATGAGATGTGGGTTATAAGGATTAAGCAGTACTTCCAGATCCAAGACTATGCACTCTGGGAGGTGATAGAAAATGGTGATTCATGGGTGTCAGTACCACAAACAACACAGGAGAATGGTACATCAGTTACAAAGATGTCTATACCTGTAACTGCTGAAGAGAAGACAAATAAAAAGAATGATGTCAAAGCTAGGGGTTTGCTACTCATGGCACTTCCAAAAGAACATCAGCTAACATTCAGTCAGTATCCAGATGCTAAATCAATGTTTGCTGCCATTGAAACAAGATTTGGAGGTAATGCAGCTACCAAGAAAACTCAAAAGACACTTTTGAAGCAGTAGTATGAGAATTTCAGTGCAACAAGTGCAGAGTCTCTTGACTCTATCTTCAATAGGCTTCAGAAGATAGTTAGTAGGCTTGCTATTCTGGGTGTGGTCATTGCCCAAGAAGACTTAAACTCAAAATTTTTAAGCAGCTTACCACCTGAGTAGAACACTCATGTAGTTGTGTGGATGAATAAGCCTAAGGTTGAAACTATGAGTATAGATGATTTGTACAACAACTTCAAAATTGTTGAACAAAAGGTCAAGAAATCTGTTGGTGGAAGTAGTGGTTCTCAGAACTTGGCCTTCATGACTGCTCCAAGCACTAACAGTACTAATGATACTAACACTGCTAGTCTACAAGTTAGTACTGCTAGCCCTAATGTTAATGCTGCTAGCCCACAAGTTAGTACTGCTAGCATTAGTGATAATACTGTGTATGCTTTCATGGTTAAAAATCCCAATGGTTATAATGTCCTACACCAGGACTTAGAGCAAATTCATGAAGATGATTTGGAAGCAATGTATTTGAAGTGGCAGCTCTCTCTGCTAAGTGTGAGGGCAAAGAAGTATTATCAGAGGACATGCAAGAAGATTTTTATTAATGCTAATGATATTGTTGGGTATGATAAATCCAAGGTTGAGTGTTACAACTGTCATAAGTTGGGACACTTTGCCAGGAAGTGTAGCGCAACAAGAAGAAAGGAAGGTCAGTTCAGGAATCAAGACAACACCAAGAAGCAAGGAAACAATGAAAACACATCTTTAAAGGCAATGTTGGCTATAGATGGTGTAGGCTTTGATTGGAGTGACATGGCAGAAGAACAAGTTCAGACAAACATGGCTCTAATGGCATTTTCAGACTCAGAGGTATACATTGATAAAACTTGTTCTAAAACTTGCTTGAAAAACTATGAAACTCTTAAGAAACAGTGTGATGATTTGCTTGTTAAGCTTAATGAATCTGAATTTAAAGTAATTACTTATAAAAGAGGTTTAGCAACTTTAGAAGATCAAATTATCACATATAAAAAGAATGAGGTTCTTTTTAGTAAAGAAATAGGAGTTCTTAATAGAGAAGTAGCTTGTAAAGACTATGAAATAAATATGCTTAAAAGTGAGTTTGAAAAAGTTAAGCAAGAAAAACATGGCATTGAATTTAAAATTGAGAAATTTGATAAGGCCTCAAAAGATTTAGACCAGTTGTTAGGAAGTCAGATAACTGACAAATGTAAAAAGGGTTTAAGATATAGTGCAGTTCCTCCACCATACCCTTTAATCTATAATAGACCTAACAAGCTTGATCTGTCTTATTCTGGTCTTGATGAATTCAAAGAGCCTGAGTTCAAAGGTTATGGTCTTAAGCATAGTGAGCAAGAGTCTAATGTTGTTAGTGATAAAAAAATCAGATAATTCTAAAGAAAATTCTAAAGAGTCTTTAGTAGAAGAACAAGTATCACAAGACACAAGTAACTTTGTTAAGAGTTCACCTAATGTTGATAAAGAAACTGTTTTTCCTGTTAATAAAAAGGTAGAGTTTACTAAACCTAAAAATCATGAAAAACCAGTCAAAAAGTCAGTTAGGTATGCCAAAATGCATAGATCACAATCTCCTAGGGGGAATCAGGAGCGTATTTCGATTGGTTAGTAAATCCATCATCAGGCAAAGATTTTGTGATGTATAACAAGGCTTGCTTTATATGTGGAAGTTTTAATCATTTGCAGTTTAATTGAGATAATCATCAAAGAAGAGGCATAGAATCTAGAAATAATTACAATAGGGTGGATGCCAAAACCACACACCCTAGTGTACACAGGAATATGTCTCCAAAAGCAGTTTTGTTGAAAACTGGCCTCACACCATTATTTTGTTTTGGCCAGTTAATATGTCACATCAAAACTGAGTCATGTGCTAATCAAAGAAAAAAAAATATAAAAAAACATTTTTTAAACAAGCACAATCAACTGCTAAGAGGCCATTTTATAAACAAACAACATTAACTAGAAGATCTGTGCATACTGCAAAAGGACATTATTACAATGGAAGGCCTAGAGTCGTTACTACTGCTAGGGTTTATTCAGGACAAGTTAATGTTGTTAGGGTAAATGGGGTGAATGCTGTAAAGTCCTCAGCATATTGGGTTTGGAGACTACCAAACCTAATGGTGTATCACTTGCTTTTAAAAGACACAACTACATTGATGCACGAGGCAGATCCAAGTCAGTAATGGCTTGGGTCCCCAAAGGAATCTAATTTCCTTATTGTTTATGTGCAGGGCAAGCCACAACATGATGATAAAAGATTTGTTGACAATGGATGCTCAAGGCACATGACTGGGAACATAGCTTATCTCTCAGATTTCAAGGAATTTGATGGAGGTTATGTTGCATTGGGAGGAACAGGTTTCTCAAGATGGGACAGAGCATGAGGAAAGTGTACCCACACCTTCTAATGATCCACAACCTAGTGGTGAGGATAGCATGCAACTAACTGATTTGATGGTTTTATGTACCAAATTACAAACATAGGTTCTTGATTTAGAAAAAACAAAGGATGCTCAAGCAAAGGAGATTGTTGCATTAAAGAAGAGGGTCCAGAAGTTGGAAAGGAATGAGACTTCAAGAACTACAGGTTTGAAGAGACTCAAGAAAGTTAGTATGTCTAGGAGAGTTAAGTCCTCTAAAGATCAGGAGAGTTTAGGTGCTCCTGAAGATGCATCCAAACAGGGGAGGAGTATTGCAGATATTGATGCTGATGTTGAGGTAACTTTAGTTGATGAAACTCAAGAAAGACATGATGATGAATTAATGTTTGATACTGGAGTTTTGGATGCTGATGAGATACCTGTGGAAGCAAAAGTTGATGAGAAAGATGAACAGAGAACTAAGCTTAATGATAGTACTGCTGGTGAAGCAGTTACTACTGCTAGTGTTGAATATAGTGCTGCTCCTACAACTAGTGAAGATAATGAAGGTGAGTTAATGAAGCATTTGGTGATTAAAAAGGGTGAAGATATAGCAATTGATGCTATACGACTTGCTAACAAACTACTAGTGATTATTGATTACAAGCTTCATAAAGAAGGTATGTTGGTACATTATCAGTTGATAAGAGCAGATGGAAGTTCCAAGAGATACTCTTCAATGATAAGGATGCTACAAGGAATAGACAGAGAAGACTTGGAGGCTCTTTGGAAGATAGTAAAGACAAAGTATAGTGATATAAGGCCTGAAGATGAATTTGAAAGAGTGTTATGGGGAGATTTGAAAGTCATGTTTGAACTAGATAAAAGGAGTGATGTATGGAGAATTTTACAAGGATACACGGTGACCATTTAGAAGTTGATTGATTCATTTGGAGTTCACTTTGTAAGGTTTGATAATCTCCACATTTTTATGTTGGTTGAAAAGAGATATCCCCTCACACCAATAACCATCACCAATATGCTAAACAAGAAACTCCAAACTAATCATCAAAATGAGATGTGCTATCAACTGCTAAAGCTTATGGTAAAGCAGCAAAAATGTCAATGAAAGGTTTGAATGCATCTTCCTGAGTATGATGAAGACTTTTAAAGAAGAAACTTAAAGATTCAGAAGATGAACATCAAGTTTAGGGGAGGATTGTTGGGACTTAAAAGACTTCATGGATTCTTAAGGTTACTACTGCTCAGGTACATAATGGAAATTATGCTAAGTAGTTAGTACTGGTAGTACAATGTTACCACTGTTAGTATAATTTAGTACTGTTAGCATAAAGTTACTGCTGTTAGTTGAAGTTAAGACTGCTTAGTGTTGAAGACTAAAATATAAGCTAAGTAGTTAGTGCTGCTGGAAGTAAATGTTAAGACTGCTAGTACAAGTTACTACTGTGAGTATATGTTAGTACTGCTAGTACTAATATCACTACTGTTTATATTTATTAGTATTGTTGGTGAAAAGATTACAACTGTTTGAAGACTTTCTACTGTCAAGAGGACAAAGACGAATTAAAGAGATAAAGATTGTTTGGAGAACAAGAATACTTGTGAAGATAAGTATTGAGATATTTATGTATAAGATATACATAATGTATTTATTTAAAAGATTACGTTTATGTTTAGAAAAGATTAAGATATCTTAGGAATGTATTGTAAGCCGACTGGGACTCCTTAAGTCTATAAAAGGAGGCTCTAGGGGATTAGTTGATATATTAGTTTTGCATATAAGTCTTCATAGTTGTCAAAGTCGATTAAGAAAAGCTTCAAGGTTGTAAACCCTAGTACTAAGTGAAGAGTACTCGTATTATTGATCTAATAATATTGGAGCGTTTGGTTATATCTTTGTTTGTTCAAGATTACTGTTTTATTCATAATACTTCTAGGTAATAAGGTGTAGATTCCGCATATACTTTAATATACATACAAAGTTTCTACAATAAGTTATTTTGGATTTATCCAAGGTAATTTAACCTTAGACAACCTAAGGAATCGATCTAGGTTTGGGATCAACAACCTATACCGATATGATTATATAATCTAAGTTGATAAGCAAAAACTAATAAGATAGGGCATAACACGCTTGCAACATAAGCTTGAGATTAAAGAGATCATGATCATACCAAACACTTATTTATTATCATAACGTCACCAAGTAGTCATGAGATATTTAGCCTCTCATGGCTATGTGGTTCATAACATTGCTTGATTCAACATGAATTTCCATTATTCCAATTTACTAATATGATATTCTACTTTGTTCTTGGTTGTTTGATCTTGAATCTTCAAAAGGGTATGGTGTTTATGCTTGGTGGATGATTTGGAAAGTAGTGTGTGTGAGATTTACATGAAGGAGTAAAGGAGGAATGATTATGAGATGGATTAGTGAGATAGGGCATGGTGGATATGTGTCGAAATTCGTCCTCCTATTTTATGCGCTTGGGCTAAGGGTAAAAGTGCGGCGCATAAAGTTGTAAGTGTGGCGTACTTGGTGATTAAATGCGAGGGTAATAAATGTTTATTAAAGAAGTGTGGCGCATAAAGTTGTAAGTGCGGCATACTTATAGAGTTAATTCTTCATAATCAAATAGGAAGTGCGACACACAAAGTTGTAAGTGCGGCATACTTATGGAGTTAATGCTAAATTTTGTCTAAGCTTTAATTACTTCTGACTTGAGGAGAAGTGCGGTGCACAACTGATAAGTGCGGCGCACATTTGCACTTTAAAACTTGAATTTTATCTCTTCTTGTATGTTTTGTTCTTTAGCATATAAATACTCGATCTTTGTTGTGTTAATCCCCGAGATGTCTTCAAGTCAACCTGCAAGCAATTCATGCTATTAAGTATCGAAAGTTCACAAGAAATGATTAAATATATATGAATAACGCCACCGAAAACATGTATAATTTAGGCATTATCAAGCACTAAGGGATCGATCTTATAAAAATTGTTTGCAACAAAAAAAAGTTAGAGGTACAAGTGCAATACAATATTTTCTCAAATAATAGCATTCATAGAAATTCATGTAAGTTAAATCATAAAATGGCTTCATCCATTACTTAATAAGCTCATACAAGAAGCATTGATTGCTATGAAAATAGAACTAAGACTTAACAAAGAAACATTCATTCATACACTACATCACAATTTAAACATACTACAAAAGGTATATAAAGATATCATGGCATAAGTCCTAGATGATCTTAATTCATAGGAATAGACTTTAAGCAAAAGGGTTAGGGTGACCAATTATGAGGTGATATGACCTTGCTTTCAAGGGTGAGATGGTGAGAGTGAATTCATGGTGAAGGTGAGAAGATACTCAAGGTGAGCAAACATTAGGTTCATTTCATCCCTAAGAGAAAAGATAAGACTGCGGTTGTGAAACCAAAAAAGACAAGTTGACCCATGATAGTCATGATAGTTAAAGTAAACGGGATGACCCTTTATAGGTGGTTAAGGTTGTAGTTGTGGTAAAGGTGGTGATGGAGTATCAAGAATGTGATCAAGAGGAGTGATTAGTGACAAAAAAAGTATGATATCCAAAGAAGGATGACTTTGAAGTGGTTGAGGGTTTGAAGGTCTAGGAGGAACATCTGAGATGTTGTCAAGCAAAGTGTTCAAAGGTTGAGGAGAGGTTGGTTCATTTGATGATGGTGGTGAAATTTGAAGTTTTGATTGAAAAGAAGAAGACGTGTTCTCTTGGCTTGATGAGGTTTGATTGGTTGATGGAGTTTTTGATGGTGCATTTGGAGGAGTTGGAGATGAAGAAGTTGTTTTATGAGAAGGTGTAGTGAGTGTATCATCATCATTTGTGAGATCAACAAATAGTTGTTTTGGAGGTATGATGGTGAGTTTGATTTTCTTAAAACCATGGGAGGAAGAAGCTTGAGTAAAATCCATGGTAGAAAGATTTGAAGAAGATAAAGATGAGAAGAAGAGTGGGAAGGATGGCATATTTAATTAGGAAGTATAGTAGGATCAAAGTAGAAAGCGTAGATTAAGAGGAATAGATTCAAAAGTGGTTTAGCAAAAGGTAGGAAGTTTAGTGGGCTAGGTGTGAATAGCAATGCATGAAAATCAGGTAGTCATAGTTAAAAAATTTTTTGTAACTCGGATGGCGGTCACATTATACTTGGCGGTCCCAGCTATATAAAGGGGCGCCAGTATTTTATGGGGGCCATTTTCTGGGAGGACAGGAAAATTTTTCAAGTTTTTCTTGATTTTTTGTAAGCCCTGTATAGAAAAAGTTTCCTAGGATTTTTCCCTTTTATCGTCAATCTATTTCATCATGAATCATCTAATACTTTATAGTAAAATTCACAATCATATCCTAAATTCTATTAAATAAGCAATGTTAAAGTGAATAAGAGATAAGCTGCTAGTGCTCATATAAGTAACCATAGTGTATCAAGGTGCATGCAAACAAGTGTTTAGGATGATAAAAATGAAATGGTCATCCAAGGCAAGAATATTGCCTGTACTAGATTCTAATTTAGTACTAAATAAAATATGTTTAAATACTTAATCATAAAAAAGTAGTAAATAGGATAAATAATGTTTTATAGCAGTTTTTCAAATTGCTCACTTCTTCATGTTCTTCTACAAGTTTCTAAGGCCTTTCCCGATTAACCTTAATCCACCATGATGCTCATCTCGAATCTAAACTTCACGGTTGATGATTTCGGTTTGGCGGGTATAAAATGGTTCCATGTGAGGGTCAATGTTAGGTAGGTTTTGAAAGACTTGAGGAACGTCATTTGTTAGAGAGTTAACAAAGCGAATGGAAGAAGGAGTGGTTGCACACGAGGTCCCTTCCCTATTTCCATCATCATCATTGTTAAGATGAGAGGAGGATGGTTGGTCAAAGGTGGAGGAAGAAGAAGTGGAGTGACGATCTCTTCTCGTGCCATGATCCTTTCTATTTGTTTTGCCATATAATAGGCGAGATTAAATTTTTCAGAGTTAGCAACACAATAGAGCATGTAACAAAGACACACGGGAACATGGTCCTGGTTACCCCCCAGACAAAATACATTTTCCCAGATAATTTATTCCAAAGGCTTCAGAGTTGGCACAGTTTCATGAGTGAGAATCTGATGTTCATGAACATCAATTTCTTCCTCATGACGGATGCGACGGACTTGACCTTCTCGATCAATTTAAAAATACGAAATGATGTGTCATCAGGATAAGGAGGGTTGGTTTAATATGGACCATCCGTAGGGATACCATATGCCAACTCGTAAAGTGACCATTTATCAATAAAGACGCAGGCACCCTCACAAGGTATATCAAGAATTTGAGCAAATTCTTTAAGAGAGTAAGAAAAGGATTGATTTTGAATCATAAACTCGATAAACATTTGACCTTCGTTGGAATAATTTATTTGATATTGACTATAAAACTCGAGTATGAAACGAGGATAAATTTGGTCATTAATTTTAAGGAGACACTCAAACTCAAGAAAATGGAACGAAGACCGAACATAGTTTAGATCCGCAAAGTCCTCAAAAACCACCCGACCCTTATGAATGTAGGGACTTTCAAGGTTTCTTAATCTTTCTTTTACAGGTGAATGATATTCATGTGAAATCATTGGGATATAATGTCTTGTATTTTTATAGTTGTCAGACGATTTGCGAGTCATAATTACCTAGAAAGAAAAGATTGAAGTCACATTTTATTATCATTTACTTGTAGTATTTTGTTCACATTGTTTCTAATGGGTGCCTAAATGTGACAAAGATAGAGTAATGATTAACTCAACCTAAAAATAAAATCCTAAGAGTTAATCCAAACGCTCCTTAATTTTATTTTGCTCACCCAAACATGTCGACAAATACATATGAATTATGTATCTCGACCTTTGTTCATGAGATCATTATGCATGTGTTTGAAAACGTTTTTAAGTTGTATTAACAATGCATAACAACAATTTTATTATGTTCGTAACGTGAGTGATTTGAAAATAAAATT
>BQNB010090682.1:0-27080 GCA_026074375.1 Tanacetum coccineum | reverse complement strand
GCATCAATATAGTCGGGACTTCCTTTTTCAGAAAAGATTGGTTCGTTCCACTATTCTTCTTCGTATTTGGCTAAATCCTCGATGGTTTCCCATGCTTCTTCCAGCCTTAATTTTTTATGTCTCCCACCTGCTACATGGTCAATGGCCATCTGGGTAGTGTAGTCGACATGATCGTAAAAGATTTGAACTTGAAGCCATAAATCAAGATCATGATGAGGGACTTTTCGGAGTAAGTCCTTAAAATGAGTCCATGCATCATAGAGAGATTCGTCTTGATGTTATTGGAACATCAATATATCATTTCGAAGTTTAGTAGTTTTTCCTGGTGAAAAAAACTATGCGAGGAAATGAGTGGTGAGATCATCCCAAGTCGAGATAGATCCCGAGGGTAGACGATCAAGCCATTTAATAGCTTGGCCACGAAGAGAAAAGCAGAATAGACGCAAACGAGTGGTATTTCTTGTAGCACCATTAAGGTTAATGGAATCTACAATCTTGAGAAAGTCCTTAAGATGTTGGATCGGGTCTTCGAACATAAGTCCGTGGAATGCACATCCGTTTTACACCAACCGGATTTTGTCGGATCGCAAGGGGGACACCTTAGCTCCTTCGGGAAGCTTAATGGCGTTACGGTAGCCCTCGTGGCTAGGTCGGTAGTAATCTCCTAAGGTACAGGGTTGGTTTGAATTTTCGTCTCCCATGATGGTCAACGAAAGAGTAGGTTTGGTTACGAACAAAAGGAACAAAGAAGAGATAGACTAAAAGAAAGCTACTTGACAAGAAATTAAATCCCACTTGATAGGAATCTTGTGAGTAGACCTAAGCTAGATAGAATCTGAAACCTACGCTATTCCCCGGTAGCGACATCAAAAACTTGTTGCGGTTGTCATAATGGACTTCTACAATAAGTTTTACAACTCCCTAGGCAGTGTACCTAACCGTTGTAGTGTAGTATAGGCAAGGCTCGGGGGTTGTTATCATTCTCTAGGGGAATAACACTGTGAAGGCCAGATTGAATGTTCACTAAGGTCTAAGGGTTAAAGGAAGATTCTTTTTGTGTTTTTATATTTAATGAAAGCAAGTAAATCTCAGTTTTTACGTTTGGTTTGTTTTACTAATTCTACTTTTAATCTAATCTAGTAAGGGAACAATTATACAATGAAGCGTATTCACCTAGGATGCACTACTCCTTGCTAGCTATCCAATTCTACCTATTGCTTTGTCACACTTGAGATGTAATGTGTAAATATTTCCTAATTCATGAACGGATTACATGAACCCGCCGTCTATGTAATATTCCATTAGGGTAACGCGCAAGTAAGGTAGTATGAAGACTATTACAAGGCCCCTAAGAGTATATTACATGCAATTGAAATATCTTAAGAGGGATCAACCATATAAGGGGTAATGTAGTATGAAGACTATTACAAGGCCCCTAAGAGTATATTACATGCAATTGAAATATCTTAAGAGGGATCAACCATATAAGGGGTAAGGTAGTATGAAGACTGTTACCCATAGTATCCTTTTTACACAATCACATTTCCCTAGACATATCAATAGCGATACAGACAAAAGCTGGTTTTCTAAAGCCTAACGCACACATCCATCAACAAGAAGCAATAGGAAACAAGAATTATAAACTATAATCTATTAGACTCATTGAATCTATCTCAAACAACAAGATCTAATCACTTAATGACAAGGTTCATGCATTCCCAAATAAATACTAGATGAATTAGCCAAGCATACTCAAGCAAGAGAAATCATAATCAACAAAAGGAATTAAAGACATGAATTAAGATAGATATGATAATCAAACCATTACAAGATGTTTATGGATTGAATTAGGTCTTCTAAGTTATTGGAAAAACACCTACCCAAACCCTAGAATTGGACTTAAGGTTGGGGGCTTGATAAAAACGAAGTTATAAGGTTATATTTATAGGCAAACCCTAATCGGTTTGTCAGGACGGTGTCGCCAGAATCGCGACACCGTCACCAGAGTCACGACACCGTCACGAATAACACTTGACACCGTCATGTGTCTGTTGAATCGTCGAAATCTGAGTTCGCATCAAGGAGTTATGATCAAAAACAATATTGGTACTTCACTGCGGCGTTAAATGGTATTATTAATCTCGTGACACCGAATCTTCTAAAGTTCCTTTAGGTCGTCCATGTTCTGACGGCGTCACCAATGTACTAACGTCGTCGCTTCATAAATCATGATGGCGTCGCTTTATGCTTGCGACACAGTCTCCACGCTCTGTAAGTATAATCTTCAAGAGATTTTGGTGTAGGTCCGTAGTCTTGTCCGTATCTTCTCCAAATGAGCCCAAAGTCACGTGTATTTCTTTCCTAATGCCTTCTAAATGCTACATACTCTGAATAAGGAACGATAATGTAACCTATTTTGGGCATAATTGCGTGATTTAGGGTGTTAAACGACCCTGAAAAAGTGTATAAAATGACACCTCATCAAATACCCCTACACTTGGGATTTGCTTGTCCTCAAGCAAATGGGCTTTTCTACCTAGAGAATAACAATATGAGGGTCATTTTACCTACTCTTTAAAAGTATTTTACAACACAACCTTCTAGACCTCCTAATTAAAAGCACAAAAAGTTTATACTAGCACCTCACATAAGTGTTTGCGATTCTCTCTTTCACTCGGGTGTATAATAAATTATAACATGAGGGGGAAACGGAAAATCAACACTCACTACCTGTTATAGCATATAAATTACCATAGGCTGGTAAAGATCAAACTCATGTAACACCCAAATGGGTCGCAGCGGAATTAAGGATCCGGGGCATGTACTTCAAGATCAACAGCAAAAGATGTATTAAGACGACACAAAAAAGTCGTTTAAGATTGATACATTGGATTTAAATAAAAGACATATTACAAAAGCTTATATGTTTTTATTGTGTATATTGACAAAAGGGACAACATAGATTTCCTAAAACCTGATGCACATAAGTCTTTAACAGTATAATCCAAAACATAATCCAATGCATCCTTGGCATCTCGTGCCTAATGACCTCCTGAAAACATTGCTTAAAACGTCAACAAAATTGTTGGTGAATCTATTGTTTTATGTATTTTAAATTACTGCTGGACGTAAGTATTTTCCGTGATGTTACAAACGATGCCAACAATCACAAAACAGATTAATGTTGCACTAAGCTCATTGACACGAAGCTCAACCTATATTTGCTATTTTAGCTAGTTATTTGCCGTACAGATGTTGTAACCCGCAATCCAAGTCCGACATGGTCAAGTTCGTTCCCATTGATAGCTAATACCCAAAGGGAGGTAATCCAATAATCTTTTTTTTATTTATATAATCGCGCTCAAATAATGTAATTTCACCAACTACATTATGCAAATTAACAGTTCATGAATATATGGGCTCAGGAGGGTTATCGCTACTTAGTGCAAACAATAATCATTATACTTTCTCAACACTTGCGTCCAATTTAGAAAACAAGCATGTTCTCACCCAAATAATAGTAAATCAAGTAAAATGTAAAGTGGGGCTATGACTCTACCTTGAGTACAGATATGCCCCCCCAAATAATCACAGATAAAACGTCACGCAAGACGATAAATGCAACCTATTTAAATTAAGGCCGTATAAGTACAGAGTACTTAAATTAATAACATTGAATATAATCTTATAGTTGTTACATCGTACTATCGTTCGGGTATCTAATTTAGAGGTTCTTGACATGAGTACGAGGGTTTAGGAACTTTAAATCGTAATCCAACCAACTAATCGATACGCAATCCGAAGAGGCCTCATTGTGAAACTCCCTAGTATTATAGCACTTTGATAAACACTCAATATTCTATATAGCATAATCACGATATCGTTTTAGTTAAAATAATATTATAAAGTGAAAATGTTTTATAAATATTCTTTTAGTAAAAAAATGACCTAATTTGGTTGTTTTAAGCCGTTGGCTTGCGTTTATTCGTCCACGTCTTGTAGTGAGACGAGCGTTCAAAATATTTACATTGTTTTAAGTTTTAAGATTCTGCAATGAATAGTAAAATTACTGTTCACTACAGCTCGTTTTGTCGTTTAGGGTTTTAATTAGCGTAATCTTGTAATCGTAATAAATTTTTCGTTTTACTCCGATTTTAGTGATTCTTCGATGTACGTTTTTGTTATTAAAAGTGTATTTTTGTTGGCGCATAAAGTTAATCCCGCTGATGAATAGTACTTTTTACTGTTCATAGTTTATAAAATTACTTTTATAAACTTTAATTATCGAAAA
Source organism: Tanacetum coccineum (assembly GCA_026074375.1). Classification (NCBI taxonomy): domain Eukaryota; kingdom Viridiplantae; phylum Streptophyta; class Magnoliopsida; order Asterales; family Asteraceae; genus Tanacetum; species Tanacetum coccineum. The sequence continues at coordinate 22,789 of BQNB010090682.1, read as the reverse complement.
CGTCGTAGTTTATTCGTTATAGTTCCGTTTTTAGCGATTCTTGCGTGTACGATCTCGGAATCAAAAGTTATATTATATTTTAGGTGTTTTAAACTCAAACCTACTGCCATGAATAGTAACCTTTTATAAAAATAGTTTTATAAAAGTATTTATAGTCGTAAACTCGTTTTTAACGTATCTTTTTCGTTATAGATCGGTTTTTCGAGTTTCTTATCATTTCGGAATCGTCACGAGACGTATTATTATTATATTATATCAAAACCTACTGTCCAAATTCGAATTACCACAGCCCATAAGTATTTATATGTTTAACTTATTAGAAAACCTTGTTTTTTATGTATTATTAACTTAGTAGTTTACTATAAAAAACTCTTAAAAACACATTTTGAACTTGTAGGTACGTATAATAAAAGTCAATATCATCCTAGTCCTTGTAATATTCATAGTAACAAGTTCACCCTTTTATCTTTCATTTTTTTCATTATGTGAAGATTAAGAAACATTATAAAACCCTAATTTAACCTAAACATGTTTATACTTAATCCATAGGTTAACATACTTTTATTTTTACTTTTCCATGATATATAGGACCATATGACATAAGAATAAGTGCATATAATCATAAACATAAATAATAACTCATTTTACATATTAGAAAGTCCTTAGTGGTGATTATGGCTATATTTAACATGTAACACATAAAATCATAAGAAATAAAAGTATAAAGGAATTAAGAAAACCTTAGTAATGATGTAAGAGATGAGAAATAAGTTCTAAACCTTGTTTGATTCAAAAACCTAGCTTTTTCAACGCCTCGCATACACAATAGATTAGGTTCCAAAAAAAAAACCCTAATCTTTACTTTTTCTTCTTAATCCTTGCAAATGATGAATCAATGCTTGCAAACACCTTAGAATCTTAAGTATGTTGTGTATATGCTTGTATAATCTAGAAAATCAAACCTATGGACTATGTTGGATGGTCATTTGTGCCGTGAGTAGAGTGTGAATAAAGGGAGAGTTTTGGTAATTTATTAGTTAAAGGATATAAAGAAAGAAAGAGTGCATGCATGCATGGGTATTTATAGTCAAAAATATCTAGCTAACTTAACCATAGTTACTTTCTAACCCTAGGTTAAGTTTAACATGCCAAGTTGATAAAGGTGTAAGAGTACCTTTTCCTAAATATCTAGATATTATACAAAGTGATGAACACTTGGTTCTATCCTTTAATTTTCGGCATATATAACATATATGTAATGTTATTTTTATTATTTTGGGTATTGGGTATAATCGTGGGTATTCGTTTAGGCGTAGTTAGGTTTTAGAACTTCCGGGTATGCCTAAACGCATTTTATTACGAAACGTAAGCATTTTACGTAGCCGATAAAAATAAGATGAACAAAGTCATTAATTATCGTCATAATAATCCTATAACACTTGCGTGATGCAAACATTTAATCGTTTAATGCCCGTTTACATTGTATGATCATTTTCAGTTTACGCGATTTAACTTAACGTTTACGGTTTAAGAGTAAATGCGTAAAACCCTAAAAATAAATTATGAATTACATAATGTCATACAATGACCTAAAACACGAGGTGTTATAGTCTCCCCCCGTTAGCTGAGCCTTGTCCTCAAGGCTTAAGACGCAGCACTTGATGACAGTCCGGTCTTTGAGAACAAATGTGGGTATTTCTTCTAGAATTGATCTTCGCGTTCCCATGTAAACTCTGGACCTCTCTTGGTGTTTCCAGAACTTTGGACTAATGGGATACGGCTTCGTTTCACGTTTAACTTCACGATCCGTGATCTCTATAGGTTCCTCGACAAACTGAAGCTTGTCATCAAAATGAAGTCCATCCAACGGAACGGCTAAGGGTTCGTCGGCATGACACTTCTTTAAGTTGGACAGTAAAAACAACATAAACCTTTAACCAGTGAAATGTATTATGAACTCTGCTCAGCTCCTCAGGAAGCTCGAGTTTGTATGCAATGTCTCCAACCCTTTTTATTACCTTGAAAGGTCCAACAAACCTGGGATTTAATTTCCCTCGTTTGCCAAAATGTACAACCCCTTTCCAAGGCGAAACCTTGAGCATCACTTTATCTCCAACCTCAAACTCCATCGGCTTACGCTTTAATTCAAGCGTAGTCTTCTTATGGTCTATCCACGAGCGGCTTGCATCCTTTGTTTAACTTGAATGATTTTCTCAGGTGTCTCTCGAACTATCTTCTGTCCGGTGAGTTGTTCTCCCACTTCAGCCCAAAAACAGGCGAACAACATTTTCTACCGTAAAGTGCCTCACAGGGTGCAGCCTTAATGCTAGCATGATAACTGTTATTGTATGAAAACTCGACCAATGGCAAATGTTTAACCCAACCATTTCCAAAGTCGATCACACAAGCTCTAAGCATATCTTCGAGAGTTGAATGGTTTCTCTCGCCTTTGTCCATCAGTTTGGGATGTTATGCCGTACTCATATCTAAAACTTGTACCCAAAGCTTTCTGAGTGACTCCAGAAAATTGATGCGAACCTAGGTTCACGATCACTAATAATCGAGAACTGGTATTTCCATGCCTTGTTCTACTCCTTCAGGTACTTTCTCGTAGTTTCTCCTGAGTTCAGTTTCTTTCATGGGTTAAGATTGCGGACTTTGTAAGACGGTCAACAATTACCCAAATGGTGTCCATACCTTGTGATGACTTAGGAAGCTTTTGACAAATCATCGTGATATTGTCCACTTCCATTGTGGTTCTCGGGTTGTACCAACAAACCCGATTGTCTCTGATGTTCGGCCTTGACCTTAGCACAGGTCAAGCACTTGCTAACATAGGTGGCGATTTCAGCTTTCATATTCGGCCACCAATATAGCTTCTTTACGTCTTGATACATTTTCTCGGAACCTGGATGGATCGATACTTCGATTTGTGGGAACTCGTGCATGATCACTGTCGCAAATCGCCATAACTAGGTAATCAATCCTGCCATTGAGCATAAGGTTCCATCCTTACGAAGGTTCCAACATTTTTGTTCTAATTGCATCTGGAATTTAGGCATTTTCAATCAGCATACCTCCAACATCTTACTCTTGATGGTTTTTCTAGTTTCCGTGCTTCTGTATGAGCATTCAAGATTTTGCTAGGAAGATCCAAGCAATAGTCATGCTAAAGCTCGAACTCTTAACGGTGGTTCCCGTTCTTTTCCTGCTCAAAGCATCTAGCAACGGACATTTGCTTCCCTGGTTGATAACGAATATCGCAATCGTATCATAAGCAACTTAACATCGGGTTGTCTCATGTTCAATTCCTTCTGATTAAGGAATATGTTTGTAAACTCTTATGATCAGTTGAACACACGTACCCTTGGTAATACAGATAGTGCCTGCCAATATTCAGAGCGACATTACTGCTCCATGTTCCAGATATGAGTAGTATAGTTTTTCTATGGATCTTTAACTGGGTGCTGCATAAGAAACATCACCTTCCCTTTGCATCAATACAGCGCCCAAACCCTTCTTCGAAGCATCGCAGTATACGATAAAATCTTCACTTCCTTCGGGTAAAGCCAGAATTGGTGCACTACACAACTTCTGCTTCAATAACTGGAACACTGCTTCTTGTTTGTCATCCCCACCTCAAAACTTGACCTTCTTTTTGAGTGAGCTTGGTCATTGGTTTGGCGATCTTGAAACCTTCATGAATCGTCGATAATACCCAGCAAGACCTAAAAACTGACGAATCTCCGTTGGTGTCTTAGGAGATGCCCAATCTTTAACGGATTCGATCTTGGCTGGATCCACATGAATGCCTTTATTATCAATCACGTGACCGAGGAACGTTACTTGGGATCCCAACAATTCACACTGCGAAATTTTTGCTACAACCCTCTTTCTTCAACTACTCAATATTATCTTCAGATTGCTCTACGTGCTCTTGCTTGCTCTTGGAAAAGATCAAATATCGTAATAAAGACAAATTACGGAAATTTGTCCAGAAATGTTTGAACACTCGGCTTCTTGAAGGTCAATAAACACAGGCGTTGCGTTGGTCAAACCAATGCATGACATGGAATTCATAATGTCCATATCGAGTTCTGAAGGCAGTCTTTGAGATGTCTTCTTCTCGAACCCTCAATTGGTGATAACCTGACCTTAGGTCGATCTTCGAGTAGACACTCGACCCTTGAAGTTGGTCAAATAAGTCATCAATTCTTGGTAGCGGATAACGGTTCTTCACCGTTAGTTTGTTTAGTTCCCGATAATCTATGCACATCCGTAACGATCCATCTTTCTTCTTGACGAATAGAACTGGAGCTCCCCATGGTGACGAACTAGGTCTTATAAAGCCTTTGTCGGAAAGCTCTTGTAGTTGATCGCCAATTCTTCATTTCTGATGGGGCATCGATAAGGTGCCCGTGTGCTAAAGGGTGTAGCACGGGTTCTAGATCGATGTGAAATTCCACTTGTCTGGTAGGTGGAAGGCCTGGCAAGTCCTCGGGAAATACTTCGGGAAAATTTTTGACGATCGTACATCTTGTAGTTGCTTCTTCTTCGACTTCGTCTCCAGTTCCTTGGGTAAATATGTTGCCAAAAGAGGTGACATCTTTGAAGCAGATACTTTGGGGGCCTGGTGCAGGAGATGATTATTTATCGAGTCCAGCGTTTATTTCTACTTTGGCGCCATGAAAAATTAAGATTTCGCTTCCAAAAGGAATACGAACGTTCTTCTCTAGCACAGTCATTTACGGCCTAGTATTTCGTCAACCAGTCATGCCAATTATGCGTCATAAGTACCCTTTTACAGGCATTAGTCGACGTGAAGCGGGATGGTTCAGAAATTTAAGGGCAAAACCACAGTAAGACGTATTTACCCAAATTATTATACCATGAGCTAATTCTTTTTTTTTTTTTTTTCTTTTTTAACTGTATAACCCTGATTAATGTAGTGGGGGCTATATAATCAAAGCACTAAATTGAGTAGACACTGAAACCTTCTATCTGCACCAGTATCAAATAAAATGGAAGCACAACGGTTGTTTAGGAGAAACGTACCCGTCACAACATTATTGTCTGGGTTTTGCCCTGCAACTCCCACTGCATAAGCCCTGGCTACACGTTACCATTTCCCTGATTTCTTGTTCTTCCACTGGGGGCAGTTGCTTCCTGAAGTGGCCTGGAGCCCCGCACTCAAAGCAAACGATGGCATTGGTATTTGCCCCTTGGGCTCTTGGGTTGTTGTTGTTACGGTTGTTGTTGTTATTGTTGTTGCGGTTGTTGTTGTTATTTGCAGTTGCAGGCCGGCTCCTACAGTCCTTGGCCAGGTGGCCAAGCTTCTTGCAGTTAGTGCATGTTGGTATACAAGGACCGTAATGGTTGAAGTTACACTTGGGACATAGAGGTTTAGTCCCTTCATACGGTTTCTTGTCACCGTTCCCTGCAGCATAAGCCCTGCCTGTGTTCTGCCTTTTGTTCTGTTGTTGGTTTTGGTTATTTCGGGAAGTGTCTTCAAACTTCCTCTTGTTTTCTGCCTCTTGCATGGTTTTCGGCTTCGATGCCACAACACTTGAGTAAATCAGGTCGGGCATCCCACCGACATACCTTTCAATTTTGTCAGTCTCTTCAGGAAACATCCTGTCACACAGCAATGCTAGTTCCTGGAAACGTTGGTTGTAAGCTACCACATCGGTGCCTTTTACTTTTAGGTTCCACAATTCTGCCTCAATCTTCTTGATTTCATTCCTCGGACAATATTTAGTTGTCATCTTCTTTTTCAAGTCAGTCCACGTCATTGCATATGCAACATCATTAGTCACTGTCCTAACATGTGAGTTCCACCATGTTAGAGCAATTCCCATAAGAGTACAAGTGGCAAACTTCACTTGATTCTCCACGGTGCAGTTACTTATGCGAAACACGGTTTCCATCCTCTCAAACCATTGGGTCAAGTCGACCACTCCTTCTGTGCCCCTGAAGAATAAGGGTTGACATTTCATGAAGTCTTGATAAGTGCACTCCCGAACAGCGCGTTCATTCCTTCTCACACCTGTTCCCGAGGTATGGCTATCATCGCCATTTCGGGTCGTATCACGTGCTGCCAATACAGCAGTGACACCCTGGTCGATCATGGCCTGAAGTTGGGCACTGGTGACCGAAGTGGTGGTAGTAGGGTCTGCGACTGGTGGGGGAGTTGTGGTGACTGGCGTTGACCTCGTGGTTCTCCTTATTGGTGCCATTTTCTAATCACAAGGAAACATAATACCCGTTAGATTTCAAAAATCTTAACCATAACCCGATGTATACATAATAAATAAAACGAGATCACAGCACATGGTGAAATACACAACAGTATTGAAATTAACAAATCGACATTCATTCACAATAAATTCGATTTCATATAAAACATAATCCATCCTTTCCATATATAACTTGGGAAAATAATACATGATTGGTTTAAATACAAACGATCACAACACTTAGGTTACAAGACAAAATAACCTAAAGCCATACTAGCCGAGATATACTCGTAATACTTAGTAGGCTGTACAAAGTAGCCGATACATGAACAAAAAGATCTAAACAGAGTAGCTAGACAAAACAAAAGATCTATACAGTCTGCTAGCTGGGAATAACCCATAATACTTAACAGACTGTACAGTAGCTACAGTCATAACCCAGTCTAAGAACTGCTACTGGCCTCCTCTGGTAGCTCTGGCTCTGCAGGATCCTTAGCAGGTCCCTGCTGTCTCTGAAGCTCGATCATCTGAGTCTTGAGGCTCTTCACTATCTTTAGTGTCTCCACTAACTGTCTCTGTCTTCGATGGTCTGCTTTTAGCAGATCTGTAATCACCGTCTGTCTCCTACGGTCTGCTGCCTGCAACTCAGTGATCTCGGACTGCTGAGCCATGACCGTAGTCCGAAGTGATATGCCCTCGGAACGTGTCTGATCGCAAGCATCCATCGACTGTGCCCAAGCGGCACGAGATAATCTAGCCTTCTCCTCCATCAGAAGGGCAGTACGTCTATGGAATGGCATATCCCTGTACAACATGTTGACTCAGGCTCTAAGTAGAGCTCGGTCATACCGTGCATCATCCAGCTGGGAATATATGATCTCATCCTCCTGGTCAAGTATAGCCAACTCGTAACTCACTGATTGACCCCTCTAGGGTGGTCGGTGCAATCTCATGGATGGATCCTACAAGGACAACCCATGTATCCCGTAATACCATAGCCCTAACTCTCTAGACGTCTAGCCATCCTTGGAGCGGCATCTAACAAATCACATCCATAAAGGTCTGCTAGCTGTGTAGGTCCAACCTGCCTAGCAGCACCAGCTGCCGAACTCTCTCCGACCTCGTATCCAGGACCAGGAGTAGTACGACACGGCCTCTTACAAAGTGGTAAACAAATCTCAGGCATCTCAGTCTCATGAACAGGAGATGGTAGTGCATCTCTCTGTCTAATCCCAGCAGCTTGGGATCTCAGAGATCCCTTAACATATGTAGGGCTATTGGGTGGTGATGATGGTATAGGTAATGGCGGAGAGGGTATCTGAGGAAGTGGTGATGAGTATGGAGAGAGAGGTGATGGTGGTGGAGTAGGTAAGGCTAACAATCTCTCAGCAACTTCCTTGGAGAGGAACGGTGCTGGCGCCTAGGGTCGGATGGACATCCTAGCCGTGACGCGATAAGCAAGGTATGGGTCCTAGTCAGCTGAATAAGCAACAGCTGCAGGGTCAGCAGGAGCTAAGTGCTCCTCCTCCTCTGCATCATCATCATCATCATCGTCATCGTCAGATGGCTCCTCATCATCCCGGTCGTCTCCTTTTTTCATCAGGACTTCGGCTGGATCCGCCCTCAGATCCTCCTCGTCATCCTCCTCCGGATCCTCCTCAAGATCGGACTTAGGAATGTATCCCGGTGACTCAGTAGTAGGTGAGGCAGCAACAGGCAATGGCTGCTCCTCAGCCGGTAGGACATCGTCCTCTGGTAAGAACTCCGGGTAAACAGGCTCTGGAACAAATGGTACATAGATAGGTGAAGGTGGTGCCTGCTCTGGCTCCTCAGGGCCAGGCACGTAATTTGGAGATGGTGGATCCTGAAAAATAGGTCCTTCGGCTCCTGGTGATCCTATGTCAGATAGGTCCTCATATGGGCTTGGTATATCTCAGTATATCGTAACGTAGTGAATCTTCCGAATCCGACATGCTCGAAACTGAAAAATCAAAAGTGACTTATATAAGTATATTAATATAAGACTATTATCCTTATATACGTAATATATTATAAACACGTATATCAATCATGAATATTAATCATGCATGCATCTAGCCTAACCGACTAATGCACAATTAGCGTATGTATGTCCCGTAAAAACCCCTTTGTATGAATGCAATGTTTGAAAATGGTTATAGTCCAGCAAAACATTTGACCTGGTTCTCTATAACCTTGGCTCTTGATACCAATCTGTAACACCCCCAAATTGGGTCGCAGCGGAATAAGGGTCCGGGGCGTGTTACTTCTCAGATCAACAACACAAGATAATATAAGAACGACCAAAAAGTCATTTAAAACTAATACATTGGATTTAATAAAGTATGTGTTACAAAAGCCCGAAGCTTTACTTGTTAACTTGTTATTATTACAAAGATTTCCAGCCCATAACAGATACACAAAATGTAATGCGACTAAATCTTTAATGCATAACTTCATAATATAACCACCAATGTATCCTTCGCACCTCGTGCTTAATGACCTGAAAAACATTGCATTTAGAAAAAATGTCAACATAAAGATGGTGAATTTCATCAGGTATATGTATGTAAAGGTATATGCAAGGACCTTGCCCCCCCACGCCCCCCCTCCCCCCCCCCCACAACACACCCGCAAGACTTTCCCATGATAAATGCAACAGATACAGACATCACAAAAGTAATTACGTTTACTCTAAGCCATGACACCAACTCGACATAATGAATACCATATATAAATATCGCCTACACTGCCCGTGAAGATGTTTCAACCCTAACATCCAGTATCCCGACATGATATACTTCGTATTCCAGTGATAGCTAGTCACCCGAACGGGGAGGTCAATCCCAAACAGATCTATCTATAATCACTCGCGCTTCCAAACCACGAATTAACAGTTCATGATTCATGGGCATAGTGGGTTATTGCTACTTAGGCAAACACGTAATCATGATAAAATGTACACTTGCGTCCAATTTGTAAAACATGCATATGTTTCTCACCCTAAAAATATATGTAAAACCAGTCAAACATGGGGCTATGAACTCACCTTGAGTGAGTAAACTGATTATCAAAATATCCTAAGTAAAAACGCGTCACGCTAACGCTCGAATGCAACCTAGTTAATATAGGTCGAATCAGTATTCAAATATGTTGTCTAACAAAAACTGTATACAATCCTATATAGTTATCATCGTACTATCGTTCGGGCTATCATAATTTAAGAGGTCATGACATGACGTACGAGGAGTTAGGACACTTTAAATTGTAAATCCAACAACTCGTCAATACGCCATCCGAAGAAGCCTCATTATGAAATTCCCTAGTAATATAGCACTTCGATAACTAATAACATATATACTCTATATAGCTATATCACCATCTATTTGTTAAGTGAAATCGTAATTATAAAGTAAAAACGTTTATAATTACGCCTTTAGTAAAAATGACATAACTTTGTCGTTTTAAGCCCGTTTCTCGCGTTTCTTACGCCCACGCTTTTGTATTAAGACGAGTGATCATAAAATCACATTCTTAGGTTTTTGAGATTCTGCGATGAATAGTGTTTTTACTGTTCATAACAGCTATATAATCGTTTTTATACGTAAAACCCGTTTTTGTCGTATCTTATTCGTTATAGCTCCGTTTTTAGCGATTCTTTCGAACACGTTCTCGTAATTGAAAGTTTTATCATATTATTGATGTTTACAAAGTATAAGTTTCTGTAATGAATAGTACTTTTTATAAAAATTGTTTTATAAAAGTATTAACTATCGTAAACTTGTAAATGGCGTATCTTCTTCGTTATTAATCGGTTTTTCGAGTTCTTTATGACCCCTCGATCCTTGTGACATGTAGTATTTTATAAAATCATAAAACATATATGTAATTTTCGAATTACAAACAGCCCCCTTAAGATATTTTTCCAAAATGTGTTTAAAACTTGTTTTTAGGACTTTTTAGCTTTACCACTTTGTTACAAACCCATTAGAACCCTTAATATCTTATGTCTTACATATATTAGGTCCATTAGGTCATGTTTTGTTCAAGAGAGTCCAAGATAACAAGATTAACATGTTATTTTACCATTTTCACTTGTAACTCATAAGTTGACTTTTAGAAACCCTAATTTGCACTTAAACATGTTTATACTTAACCAACATGTTAAAACACTTATACATTCCTTTTAACATAATATTATCATCCATATGACATGTAAATAAGTGTACAAAACCATGATCATAAGTAAATATTCATTTTACATATTCAAAAGTACCCTAAATTTTGATTTACTAAAATATAACAATATGAACATATAAAGAACTTAGTTATGAAATGATTAAGCTTTATATATAACCTTGTGTGGATGAGTAGAGATGAGAATAACAATCACACCACCTTGGCTTGAAAATATAAGGTGAAAACCCTAATTTTCCCAAGTAAACCCTTTCTTCCTTTTCTTGATTCCTTCCTTGCAAATGGTTAACCAACTCTTGAAACCACCTTAGAATACCTTAGATATGATGTGTGTATGCTTGTATAATGATAGAAAATCAAGCTATGGATTTTTGTTTTGGGCAGGTTATTTGAGCCGTGTGGTATACTAGAGAGAAAGTGAGAGATTTTGTGAGTTTTTTTGGTTAAGTGTTTATGAAAGAAAGAGTGAATGCATGTGCTATTTATAGTGCTTAGGAGATATTTGAGATATTATGGATGTCTAGTTGATCATATGAAAGGTGGCAAAGCTTCTTGGAGAAGATTGGATGACATGAGAATAAGATAGGCTTATTTAGAGCTTATCTTGGTCTAGTCATGGTTCAAGTTGCATGAAGATATTTTACAAAGCTTCTTGGTGAATTTTTTTTTTTCTTCTATGGCTTAACCTAGTCAATAAATATGAAAAATTAATATATGCTTATGTATAAGCTAGAATGTGTTTTGATCATTATATAGATGTATACTTGCATTTAATGATGAAGTAAATTAAGTTATAGACTTGAAAATGTTAGCTGTACATTGTAAGTCATGATTTGAATTCCTTCATGAAGAATATGTATAATGTGATAAATACTTGAAGTTTTAAATAAACTTTAAGTATTGGGTATAATTTTGGGTATTTGATGAAGCGTAGATAAGTTAACGTGCTTCCGGGAAGGCTTAAACGTACTTTATCGCGAAACGTTAAACACTTAACGTAACCAATAAAAATAAAATGTGCAATGATAATAATTATCCTCTAAATAATCATATAACACTTGCTTGATGTAAACATTTAATTGTTTAATGCCCGTTTACATTGTATGATCATTTTCAGTTTACGCGATTTAGCTTAACGATTATGATTTAAAAGCAAACGCGTAAAACCCTAAAAATAATTAGTGGATTAAATAATGTCATACAATGACCTAAAAACACGACTTGTTAATAGTCTACCCCCTTTAAATGAACCTGTCCTGCAGGCTTATCACATGGCACTTGATGGATGGTGCTGTCTTGGGAAGAGGTGGGATATTTTCTTCCTGAATGATCTTTCACATACCCACTGTAAACTCAGGACCCCGCCAGAGTACCATCGAACCTTGAGAATTGGACACGGCTTCGCCTCAATTTGTTTGAAATTCCGCGAATCCATGCGATTCTAACATGCTCTTCAACAAAATGAAGCTTGTCATCCACTTGCAGTCCTTCCAACGGAACGACTAAAGGATCGTCAAAATAACATTTCTTCAAGTTGGAAACATGAAACATATTGTGGACCCTGCTCAGTCCCTTAGGAAGCTCAAGCTTGTAAGCACTGCTCTAACCTTTTCAACACTTTTGAAAAGGTCCAGACATATCAGGGGTTTATCATCCCCGTTTGCCAAAACGTACGACCCCTTTCCAAGGCGAAACCTTAAGCATAACTTTATCTCTAACTTGAAACTCCATCGGTATTACCTTTAAATTATCGTACTCTTTTGTCCGATCGCAATCGTTTAAATCCTTGTTTTAAATTTTTTATTTTGGTGAAAAGAACCTCTCCGTAGTTCTTGACTACTTCTGGAACCAGTGAGTTTGAACATGTCCAACCTCAGGCCTAAAACGACACGGGAGAAGGCGAACTTTCGACCATAAAGTGCTTCAAACGTGAGCCTTAATGCTAGCATTAAACAGTTATAGTATGAAAACTCTACCAATGGCAAATGTTTAACCCAACCATTTCCAAAGTCGATACGCAAGCAGTAAGCATATCCTCGAGAGTTTTTGTATGTGTTCTCTCGCTTTGTCCGTTGGTTTGCGGAAGATATCATTACTTCATATCTAACTTGTTCCGCAATCCTTCTGAAGTGACCTCTAAAATTTGATGCGAACCGAGGGTCAACGGTCACAGATAAATTGAAACAGGTATTCCATGCTTCGTGACCCCCCCCCCCTACCCCTTTAAGTACAATTCTTACCAGTTTTATCCCTAGGATCTGTTTCCCTCATTGGCAAAAAAATAGGCATACTTTGTAAGTCGTTCCAACGACTCACTCCAAATCGTGTTAATTATCCTTGTGACGACTTAGGAGCTTCGTGAAAAAATCCAACGTGATGTTTTCGCCACTTCCATTTAGGTAGCTTCTCGGTCGTACCAACAAACCCGATGGTCTCTGATGTTTGCCTTAACCGTTAGCATAGGTCAAACATATGCTAAATAGGTTGCGGATCTGCTTTTCATATTGGGCCACCAGTATAGTCTCTTCATATCCTGGTACATTTTGTCAGAACCCGGATGAATAGAGTATTTAGACTTGTGGGACTCGTGCATGATCACAGTCCTTAAGTCGCCATAACATGGTAACCAACTCCTGCCATTTAAGCACATAGTTCCATCCGCACGTGGTTCCAACTTTTCCGTTCTAAGTTTCTCCGGATCTTTTGAATTCTCAACCAATATACCCCCAACATCCTCCTTCTTGATGTTTTCTGGCTTTCGTGCTTCAGTCTGAGCTCTCAAGATTTGTTTAGGAAGATCCAAGCCAATAGTCATCACTAAGGCCCGAACCCTTAGTGGTTCTCGTTCCTTCCTGCTCAGAGCATCAGCAACAACATTCGCCTTCCCTAGGTGATAACGAATTTCGCAATCGTAATCACTCAGCAACTCTAACCAGCGACGTTGCCTCATATTTAATTCCTTCTGATCAAGAATGTGTTGTAAACTTTTGTGATCAGTGAACACCGTGCACTTGGTTCCGTACAGATAGTGCCTCCAAATCTTTAGAGCAAACACTACTGCCCCAAGTTCTAAATCGTGAGTCGTATAGTTCTTTTCATGAATTTTTAACTGGCGTGATGCATAAGAAATCACCTTTTCTCTTTGCATCAACACAGCGCCCAAACCCTTCTTTGAAGCATCGCAGTATGCGATGAAATCTTCGCTTCCCTCAGGTAAGGCCAGGATTGGTGCACTGCACAGCTTCTGCTTCAATAGTTGAAAAGCTGCTTCTTGTTTATCGCCCCAATCAAACTTGACACCTTTCTGGGTTAGTTTGGTCATTGTCTTGGCGATCTTTGAAAACCCTTCGATGAATCTTCTATAATAGCCGGCAAGGCCCAAAAATTAGCGAATCTCTGTTGGTGTTTTAGGAGACGCCCAATCTTTGATAGATTCAATCTTGGCAGGGTCAACGTGAATACCTCGACAGTCAATCACGTGACCGAGGAATTGTACCCGGAGACCAGAATTCACACTTGAGAACTTGGCGTACATTCGTCCTTCTTAAGAAAGTGTTTCAAGATCGGCCTAAGGGTTTTTTATGTTCCTTCTTACTTTTTAGAGTAGATCAAAAGTCATCGATGAAGACAATTACAACGTGTCCAGATACGGGTTTACAACACCCGTTTCATAAGGTCCATGAACACGCCGGTGCATTAGTCAAACCAAAAGACATGACCTGGATTCATAGTGACGATATCTAGTCCTTGAATGCAGTCCTGGGAATTCCTTCTTCTCGAACCCATCATACGGGATACCCATGACCTCAGATCGATCTTTGAATAAATACTCGACCTGCAGCTGATCGAATCGGTCATCGATCCTTTGGGCGTGGGTAGCGGTTCTTCACTGTCATTTTGTTTCAATCCTGTAATCATGCACATCCGGAAGAGACCCATCTTTCGTCTTTACAAACAGAACCGGATTCTCCCCAGGGCAGGAACTTGGTCTTATGAAGCCTTTGTCCGTAAGTTCCTGCAGTTGCTCCGCTAGTTCCTTCATTTCGGACGGTGCTAATCTATATGGTGCCCGGGCTACAGGTGTAGCACCCGGTACCAAATCGATTCGAAACTCCACTTGCGCGTGGGTGGATATACACCCGCCAAGTCCTCATGAAAGACTTCAGGAAATTCTTGGAACAACTGTCACATCATCAAGTCGTTTCGTCCTTTGACTTGTCTTCGTCGCTTTGTGTTGCGGTGATATTTGCTAAGAATACGTGACATCCCTTCGTTAAATACTCTTGAGCCTTAGCACACGAGATGATGTTTAATCGGGTCCCGTGTTTATTGCTGCTTCCGTCACCACGAACGATTAAAATTTCGTCTCCAAAAGGAATACGAACGATCTTTTCCGCACAGACAATAACAGCATGGTACTTTGCCAACCAGTCCATACCAATTATCACGTCAAAACTACCTAGTTCTACGGGCATTAGGTCTATGTTGAAAGGATGATTTAAGAGGTTTAACGTACAACCCCGGATAATAGTGTTTAACCCAACTATTCGCCCAATCGCTAAGTTCGACATATATATCAGATTCTAATGCAGTCGGAGTGATAACAATTCGAGAGCTAAATGCAGTAGATACAAAACTCCTATCGGCACCGGTATCAAATAAAATAGATGCATATCGGTTGTTTAGGAGAAACGTACCCGTGACGACATTGTTGTTCGGATTTGCCCCTGCATTGCCCACGGCATACACCTTGGCCTGAGCCTTGGCATTTCCAGCTTGATTACCCCGGTTGTTGTTGTTCTTCAATTTTGGGCAATCGTTGTTGAAATGCCCTTGAGCACCACATTCAAAACAAGCCCTCTGATTAGCCTCGGTGTTGACATTTGGGGGACTCCTGCAGTCATGACCTAAATGACCAAATCGGTTGCACTTGCTGCATTTGGGAGCACAAGGACCCTGTGGTATATCCTATATCATAACACGGGGTCGATTCTTAGATCTGGCTAGTTTCTAGAGAGAGAAACACTAGAGAGAGAATAGTCTAGAGAGAGAAAGTGTTTCTTTTGTAAATGAAATAATGAACTAGCTTGTCTCTTCCAAAGTTGGAAGAGACTATATATAGTACTTACAATATACCGGGTATTAGTACCCGACTTAAAACCGAAAAATGTACTATTAACTATTAAACTACGAGCTATAATAAACAGTAAAGATAACACGTGAGGACCGAGTACTTTTTATTTCTAATATCGTAACAATCACCCCCCAAGGAGGCACCCCAAGAATACCAAACTTTAAACTCATCATACTATAGCTCGTAGACATTTGATCTCTTGTTCATTTGGGGTAGTAATCTTTTGATTCATGCTTCGCTTGTCTTTGACTATGATCTTGAGCTTTCTTGAGATCATCGTCCAAACATAATCTTACATCATCTTGTGATGGATCGCCATCTTGTGCACTTGGTGAAGAAAACTTGACAACAGAGTTTGCCGATAAGCTTGACACCTTTATGACGTCTTTCATAATCAACATAAACGTGTAGGTCTGTGTCTTAGCATTCGTTAATTTAATTGACATCTCCGGAACTTGGAATTTCATCAACCTCTGCCATCTTTAAGATATCCTGTAATAAAACAGGTTAGTAATAAAGAAAAAAAATGATTTGGGAACGAGACAGTCTAAGTGTTTCTTATGAAAGAATTTTGTAACACTTCGAGAGTTTTGATTGTTTGTCAAATGATAAATAACCGTCAATTCTTATACTGGAACAAGTTTGATTCACGCAGAACCGCACCATTGTTTCTTTCCAGTTGACACAAGATTGATTCTTGTAGAATCGCACAAGTCACCTACCTAGAGCTTGTTTGATGTTGGCTCTAGCAGGATTTCCATCTTCATTGTGAAAAACTATCGTTTCACTCGGATGTTCTGGCAATATCACAAGGATAATGCGTAGGACTCTTAGGATAGACTTGTTTCCACAGTGTGTGAAAGACAAGAGAATTGGATATGTGTCCTAACGAGATTAATTGACGATCTCTTGGCTCTAGACTCAATAGTGCGTTTTGGTTTTAGTAATCGGAGGCTGGAGCAGACTGCCACCTGTTCAATATCAACTAACTCGGAGTGAGAAAGTCAATAGATAACGTGTTTAGTCTCCGTGAGAAATGAAACAGAAATCTTTTGAAAGATTCTGAGTGGCTAGGGAGGGTTGTGCATTGCATCACTGGGTCCATGATGTCGATCTTCAATGTCAGCAATCATCTTAGTGATTCTGGCAGCATATGAATTGACCCGGTTTCTGCCTAAGTGAATGGAGGGCTTCTTTCTTTACACCCTTTATCTTTACAATTCTTTTTAATTCTTCAACCCCTTCAGTGCTTACCGAGACTTCATGACTAGAACCTTGTTGGGTTTATTCCAGTACTAGCTCCATCTCAGTCGGCACTTTTCCCTTATTCTCACTTTTACTCCTTTTCCATGTCATACCTAAGGACTTCTACACTAACTAGTGGATTGTCCCTGGGTAGATCCCTCCGGTTCTGGCAGGATCGTAGGAACGAGTACCTAACCTTACCATCCTTATAACTTCGATAAAAGTAAATACATGGTCAGTCTTTTGGTACAGTTCTCCTTTCCATAAAACCAATTGAAAATTCAATTAAGGTACTTACGATATAAATATCAAAGCGTTTAGTACCTCGATTGTTTTTGACATTTTTCAGAAACGCTCCCCCTCAAAATGTGCTTCGGTATTCGAAATTGTTTAGCACGTTTGGGCGGAGTATATGAGTCCTCATAATCACTGTTCTTTATTATACACATATTTTAATCACATTTTCTCCCCTTATCAAAAATTTTAAACCCTTTGACATTTTGGATATCAATTGATTTAAATATGTTATAAAATTTGGGAGAAAAGTGTGTCCTTAACTCACAAGTCGTGTATGAAACATATAACTGCTCCCCCTCAATCGTTGAGGGATATCAATTACTCCTACACTTAATCATCAAGAGATTAACTAGCTACTAATGTACAAGGTATATTATTCACAATAAGAGATAAGATTGACCTTTTGATTGTAATGACGATGTCGTCACGTTGTTCTGTTGATCAGCCTGTAGTCAATATCTCTTATTCTTCCTCCAACAAAGCTTTCTAGACTTCGATAGATCCTTCTGATCTGTAGTCTTTTCTCGATTGCTGTGATGAAGTCTTTGCTTCTTCTCTTGTCATCCTCTGACCACTTCCTAGTCTCCATGCCCTTATTGTACTCGTACAGATGAAAGTCTTTAACCATTTGGTCCAGCTTTTCCATGACTCTTGTCAACGTCCCATCACTAAACTTGTGAAGCTCATTCAGCCTCATCAGCTTTCTTTGATCATTTCTGTCTCTGTAGACAACTGCTCTTGGCTTAGGGACGATCGTATAGTCTTCTTTGAAGTAATAGTCGGCTGCATCCCAATTAGGACGTTCAAGGTTGATCTTTGTTTGATAACTTTCAATCCCGAGCTGTAAGTCTCCCACACGATTTCTGATCACCAGGTTTCTTATCCACATGTTGACTGCTGTGTGAAGACTGGTCTTGTCTGTCTTGGGCAGATGGTTGAGCTTTTCTTGAATATTGAGAAGGAACAGATCTTCAAAATCATTTGGATGAAGATTTCTGAAATCCTTTTCTGAGATCTTGTACTCTTGGTAATCAGCACGGCGTAGAATTATCTCTCTTAGGTAGTTGTATCCGTATTTTTCGAATACCTTGACACTGATCACACTAAGAATTCGCATCTGCGATCTGACTGCTTCACGATCAGAGGGCTCACTGTGTTTATTGATGTAGAATTCCTTTCTCCTAAACCACCAGTGAGTGATGCCATAGACCGCACTGATGTCATATTCGCGTTCACTTTCAACCCATAAAGATGGAACTAATTCTTCAAGGCCAAAGTCTAGGTAACGAGCGGCTTTGAGCTTGGATATGGATAAGGCAATTTTCCGCTCTTTGTCACCTGTCAGAAGATAATCCAGATCCTTATTGAAGAAGAATTGTGGTTGAATAGTTACCTGACCTGGTGGTCCTCCTAAGGGCAGTGGTTCATATATATTTCTCAGAATTTGATGACCTTCAGGATTACTCAAATCAACCTTATTTGTCAGCAGCTTATGAAAGGCTTTAACAAGGTTGAATGCTGGACCTTCTAAATCAGCTTTGCAGAGCTTCTTCTTTCCGGTTTGTCTGCAGAACCATTTGATGAATGACCCAATGTCATACGTCTTCCTTTGAAGCTTGTTTTCCTCAGGAACTTTATACGTTGCGGCGTATGTATTTGCCCAGTTATTCTCTGGTTCCGGGAAATCATTCGGGGGAATGGTCCATTCTGGTTCAGGTGTAGCAGGTCTCTCGCTTTCTGGAATCGGCTTAAACCACGTAGTGGTCGATACCTTGGGAAGGTGAGCGTTGTCAGTGTCCTCCATATCTGAGTCATTCCCTTCATCCTGCATTGGAATGTCATCTGAAGATTGTTCAGAATGTTCTGATTCGGGATCAGATCTGTGCATCGAAGAGTCAGCACCAGCATCTCTTGTGTCAGTGATCTGCCATCCAGTTGAGGTGAGAGCTGGATGTTGTTTGGTAGCAGATGCATCAGACACCCTTTGGTTCTTTGAACTCTGGTCCATCATCTTCGGAGGAAAGGTTGAGCTGACCCAGACGCGGACAGAACCAATCTCTTCTCTTTGTTGACCTAACCTGGTTGAGCGCACTGAAGGGCCTTCATCATCATCATCATCTTCATCATCATCACTATCATGCTTTCTCATTTGATCTTAACCGTTGTCTTCCCTGCAACTTCTTATCCATGGCATCTTCATACTGCTATCAAAAGCTTCCATAAGTCATGGTATAAGATGTATTGGCAGTTTTCTGTTTGCGACTTGATCTTATTCCTGAGCTTGAAGAGAGCACTCTTTAATCAAATTCTTTAAGATCAATTCTTTATCATTGACCTATGGAGTAATTGAATCTTGTTACTCCCTACACCCCTTGTTCCTTTTTTATTTCTGATAATCTCCTTCGGACAACTTTTCCAGATTCTTGATTCTGGATAGAATCTGGCCAGGCGAGCACAGAGTATTTTCTCGATTAAATCTGCAGTGTGTCCGTTCAAGAACCATAAGAGGGAGAGCATCATCGAGTTTGTTCCTAGATATTTATCAACACCGTAGGAAAACTTGGGATCTAATTAAAGCTGCCAAAACATCACAGATGATCAGCTTCTTCACTTCAGACATCTCTTGCTCCAATCTTTGCCACTCTTACTGAAGGGCGATGAGATGGAGTGATTTCAGGGAGATATGTGGTGATAGTTTGTAGCTCTTCCGTGATGAATTGGGAGGAGTGACCAGAAATGACGCTTGACGATGAGACATCTAGGAAGGGAGCAACCACTGAGGAGTGACGTTACTGTCTGATGACTTGATCAGGTATGGTGGGAATCAGACTCCTCTCTAACTTTATATTTCCTCCTGATGCATCTTCGGTTAGGAGTTTGTCATAAAGAAATTGATCACCCAAAGTTAAAAAGTGTCATCGAGACTTTTCATGGAAACATAGAACCAAATGACTTTCTGGTTATATCATCGATGCACGTTCGACTGTTATGAGCTACACATTTTCAAGAACCTTTGGGTAGGCTGTGGCGAGGAATTATCATCCATGTGCTCATCAGTTTGGTCCCATCACAAGAGACACATGAAATTTTCCAGAGTCTGATCCAGCCTGGTCTTCTATTTCCAAGGGCTCAGGGTCTGGTCCAGCCAAGCCTCATGTCTTTCTCAAGGGTCTGTGATAACAGGAATGCATTACTCCTGATGGTTAACCGTAGACTTTGTCTACATCATCTTGATCTTGTCACCTTTTAAGTGAGCAGCGGCTTCTGTTTCACTTCAGTTCTTCTCTGAATCCAGACGTTGGGAAAAAAAAAAAAAAATGAAGATCATGGAAATCACTTTCTCTGTTGTGTCAGCATCAAGGTTAGAAGCAGGGTACCAGTTATCGAATCATGAGGAGTTTGATCACGGCCTACACAAGGATAAACTGATCAAGTTCTTTTCTTCTTTGACAGATATCGATCAGGGAATGAGCCTACTTTGTTCTTTCATTACACCGGCCTTTCCCTTGCCTACTACTTCATGCAGTTTGGAAGTTGTTTCTGATACTGGGTCCCTGATCATTACTCCTCCAACAGGTGCCCGACCTTGTGGCAGAAAGGCTGGATCCAAGCTAAGCTTAATAGCTCGTTCCATGTCAGCATCATCACCTTCTCCTTCTCCCTTTTCTTGATGAGCTTCCAAACTCATCTTCTTAGCCATCTCGAGATCAGGATCATCATCTTCTTCTTGAGAAATAGATTCTTGTTGTGCTTCATCATCTTCGTCAACAAGTTGGAAAGTAGGCTTTCCCTTTCTAACTTTCTGTGGAAGCTTACGCTTGGAAGGTTTCTTTGTCGGAGGAGGAGCTGGCTTGGATTGTTTGACTGGTGTGGTGGTTGTGGGCTTTTTGGGTGTAGCACGCTTTGTTGCAGGTTGCACGCTTGCACTTTCTTGAGGGGTTTTCTTTGTATTTTCAGCAACCATTTCCAGATACTTGGGATAATACGAGGATTGTTGAATGGCTTCAGTTATCAGGGGATCGGGAATTGCCATTCCAAACACTTCAACTGACTCACCTTTAGGGACAAACTTGAGATTTCCTAATATATAATCATCTCCAGTATGATGAACAGCAGAATCAGGACGTCGATGGATGTTGTTATTGCTTGCCAAGTAGTAGATTATCACCTTGGAAAACCGTCCATAAGGGATGAGGAGAGGAGTTACTTTCTTCTTTTGGGTTCTTCAGACTGGCTTTGTGGCTTGCCTTGTGTGAGAAAAATGTCTGGATCCCTTGAGTAAACTCTTCCCATAACAGCTCTGCAGATCACATTAGTTTGAGGTGAACGATTCCCCACAGCATTGCAAACAGGGTGTCGGGGTTAGTCACTAGCCAAAAGTCATTTCCTGTCAAGCACATTGTTGATTAAGATAGAATTGCCCTCCATGGTTGATACACATAATTCACCCTTATGTTGGAGATAATTTCTACAGGTTCAGGATACCCCAGCTCATTAACAAAATCAATGACAGTGTTACCAGACGGAGGTAACTCAAACGGATGAGCTGGGATACAGGAGTAATTGCTAATGGCCTTCTGAGAAGAATCGCACTAATCAAACTATTGTTCATGCAACTTGACAACTATAAACCCCTGTCTTCTTGTTATATTTCATTAGTGTTCCAAAACTGTTGCAGTAGATAGCAGGAATATTTGCCGAGGTAATGAATGCATGGAAGAAGTTGGTATTACTCAGGATGTCCCACTTGAAATCTGAAAGATGGGGTTCTTTCTGAAATCTTTTGTGCATTGAAAAGTAGTTGCTTTCCCCGATTTGTTAACCTCTGAGAGCGAGGTCCAATCTGCTCACTGTTCTTGTAGGAGGTTTGAGTGGGAACATTTTGTTTCTGTTCTGCCATCGTATTCTGCAAAGGAGCATTTAACAAAGAAGACAAACATTGTAGAGAAACGATGTTAGAGAGAACGTTAGCAATGATAAAAGTAATGTAACTGCACGATTGATTAACAACAGTGGTAACTCGTTTGATGAAAATCTACACAGGATGCAGAATTATCCAACAGGATCAATTTCTTGTTAACTAAGCCCGGATGGGAGTTTAGACAAGCAACTGGGTCATTCGAAGGGGCCTTGATAGATTATTGGGCTTAATGGGCCAAAATATGAAACTTAGCCCAACCCGCCGCCAGGCAGAATGCCAACTCGCCGTTAGGAGAATTGAGCAAACCGCCGCGAGGAAGGCACCAACTCGCCATGAATTACATTTGAAAAAGGGGCGGGTTGAATATTTTAATATATATAAAAATATTCGACCAAACCGTTGAGAGACGGCGGTTTACCTGTTGGAATAAAATAAAAGAAAATTTATGGCAACTCGCTGTTTAGACAACCCACTGTTAGACAACCCGCCATAAGGCAACTCGCTGTTAGTCAACCCGCTGTTAGTCAACCCGCTGTTTGTCAACCCGCTGTTAGGCAACCCGCTGTTAGGCAACCCGCTGTTAGGCAATCCGCTATTAGGCAACCCGCTGTTAGGCAACCCACTGTTAAGCAACCCGCTGTTAGGCAACCCGTTGTTAGGCAACCCGCTGTTAGGCAACCCGCCGTATGAACCAGCGGGTTGAGTAAATTATTAAAGAATAATAAAATAATCAACTCGCCA
>BQNB010090681.1:0-27080 GCA_026074375.1 Tanacetum coccineum | reverse complement strand
GCTTCAGCTGTTTTGGCGTTCATAAAGGACAATATGCATACCCGACCCGACCCAAAACCCAGCCCAACACCGGCCCAAAACTCGGCCCGTTTTCCCGCCCAGCCCATTTACCCTAAATTTTACGAAATACCCCCGCACTATGTGGCAAATTACGAAAACTACCCTCACTTTAAAAAAGTTACAAAATTCCCCCTCACCCACTAACGACT
This sequence comes from Tanacetum coccineum, assembly GCA_026074375.1. Lineage (NCBI taxonomy): Eukaryota > Viridiplantae > Streptophyta > Magnoliopsida > Asterales > Asteraceae > Tanacetum > Tanacetum coccineum. The sequence continues at coordinate 26,871 of BQNB010090681.1, read as the reverse complement.
GTTAGTTTTTTTTAACTTACGAAAATAGTCCTTGGGGTTGGTCGTTACTCAGTGACGGAGCTAGGATTTTGATGTTGGGTGGGCCAAAATAATTTTTTGTAAATAATGTTATATTGCTCACTATGCTAACGAGATGAACTTATTTGTAAATTAATAGATTATATATATTAGCCGTTAACTTATCAAACGTATTCAGTATCACAACAATAGATCGAAAAATAACGTTGGTTAAAACTCTATTAGTTTTGTTAGCTTAACAAATTAACTTTTCATCAGACATATCAGTCGGATAGCAACAATTGACGGGAAACAAAAGAAGTAAAACATTGAAATGTGAACTGTGAACAACTTTGAATGTTAAATGGGCGGGCCAAACAATCTCTTGTGTAGAACATAATATCAAAATAACATAAGAGATATAAATATAATTTGAGATTTTGGGTTGGCCTTGGCCCACCCTAATCAAAGAGTAGCTCCGTCCCTGTCGTTACTTAACGAACGTTAAGTAACGACCGTCCTCACTTTAAAAAAATCACAAAATTCCCACTCCCTCCACTAACGTGTGTGGCAAGGTCGATCCATCAAATAGAAACCAATATCTGAAATGCGTTTCCCCACAATTTACATCGATCTATAAAATAAGAACCGACTTGCTAAAGCATCATTAGGGTTTAATCAAGGTTTGTTCATGTTAATTACAAAACAATTTCATTCATTCTAAATTCAACAAATTTACATTTTGCTGTAGGTTTTGAGTGGTTTAACTGAGTTAATAGTTTAGTCAACACCTCCAGAAATAGTATCTTAACAAATTAGGGAGTTTATAAGTATGTCTTTGCCAGAAGTGAGAATAAAGACTTTTGATGCCTACGGAGACACAGTTCATTTTAATGAGTATAAAACACAATGGGGTTACACCGGAATTACCATGGTTGATGTACCAGCCAAGAAAAATGCCGCTGATTCAAAGTTAATGCTAGATATCTTTAAATTCGTCGCTTACAATGTCCGCCCTCCAGCATATATAATGCTTATCTCAGGTGACAGAGATTTCACAGAAGCTTTGAAGTCCTTAAACAATCTTGGATTTATTACAATTTTGATCTACCTAGACGGTTGCGTGTCACCTGCATTGAAGGAAGTAGATGTAAGTTTCCATTGGCGGAGTTGATTAAAGGAAACGATTTTGAAAGTATTGGGACTGGAATGAAACTCATAAGTGGAGCAGAACATACAGAGCATGTCAAAAATGCAATCTTTTGGGAGATTAATGCTTATCCCCTCCCTACCCAAGAGGAGATTCATCGCATGGATGACCGACCAACGCATCGGTACTATTTGGGGTCAGACTTTTTAAAATCAATTGGAATTAAAAATGCATCAGAAGTTATTATATATGATTTTGGCAATAAAGAAGCCTTACCAGATAAAGAAACTAGCATAGCTATGGGGATTAAATGTATTGAACTAGCATATATGCTATGCTAGCTTGTAGTTTGTAGTTTCAAATTTAATCCCCATAGCTATGATATTTTCTTTATCTGGTAAGGACTCTTTATTGCCAAAATCATATATAATAACTTCTGATGCATTTTTAATTCCAATTGATTTTAAAAAGTCTGACCCCAAATAGTATCGATGCATCTGTCGGTCCGTGCGATGAATCTCCTCTTGGGTAGAGAGGGGATAAGCGTTAATCTCCTAAAAGATTGCATTTTTGACATGATGCCCTGTATGTTCTGCTCCACTTATGAGTTTCATTCCAGTCCCAATACTTTCAAAATCGTTTCCTTTAATCAACTCCGCCAATGGAAACTTACAGCTACTTGCTTCCTTCAATGCAGGTGACACGCAAGTGGGTAGATTAAAATTGTAATAAATCCAAGATTGTTTAAGGACTTCAAAGCTTCCGTGAAATCTCCATCACCTAAGATAAGCATTATATATGCTGGAGGGCGGACATTGTAAGCGAATTTAAAGATATCTAGCATTAACTTTGAATCATCGCCATTTTTCTTGGCTCGTACATGAACCATGGTAATTCCAGTGTAACACCATTATGTTTTATACTCATAGTTAATCTCCGCGGCAACGCGCGATCTAAAAGCCAATTGTTTATTACAATTATACTTACAAAAGCCGAACAACAAGCCCGGGGTGGGATGGAAAAGCATGGATGATTTGGGCTTCACGCATATAACGGGGTATGGCTATATATACAATTTATCAGTATTATAAGTATCACTTATCAACAAATCCGGTATATATAGATTTAACGAATTTCGTTGTATGGTGGACATATGATGTAGACAGTTGTACCTCTACGTGAAGATATATGTTAATTAGTTTCATTGTGGAAAATAATATGAACACTTTTAGTGTTGAAAGGCAAACTTGCTCGTGAATCTTGATCACGTAAATAGGTGGTATATTGACCAAACGTATTTGTTTTCATTAAGTTAAGCAAAAATAAATATGAATATTGATGTATGCGTAAAAGATAACCAAAACAAAAAGAACCATGCCTTTCATAATAATCGAAGCAACAGAACAGTATCGAATGAATAGAACTTGAATTAAAAAAAGCGTTAAAGTACATGAGTAATAACGTTCCATAGGATATGATGGGACTAGAAAGCAAAGATTTTATAGTTTACATCTCGATTTTTTTTTCTTTTATATGAATTAAATTTTAGTAGTGTGAAAATGTAATGATTGTATTTTTATGATTTGTGTGATTTTCGTAGGATGATAATAATATTTGATCTAATGGAGCAAAAATTATACGTTTCAATAAGTGAGATCATTTACATTGTGGCCTACTACTAAGGTTGCTCGAAGATTTTAGAAGAGACGTTGTTAGAGAATATTATGTTAGTTGAGCGAGTTGAAAATCTTTGCAGACCTAAAAGTATCGAAAGAAATAAAAGTAATCAATATTAATTACGTGATGTTATCACAATAAAAAAATTCACATTTCCTACATATTTTTTTATCACACTAAATGAATCACTATTAGTCACACACCCGATCCTAAAAAATCCTGTATCCGCTACTGTTGACAAGTAAATAAGGAGGGCAACACAGTAAGATAAAAGAGATTGTGATGCAACATGATTAGACCTATACAATTTTGTTAATCATTGTGTGAGAATAATTTCATGAAACTTTTAATGACTGAATTGGAAATTTTAGTGGAATTTTGAATTATTTTTTATTAGTAAATCTAATCATGGTCTAATTAGTTATGAATGATAATTAATGTGATGAATTCGTGTGTGTATTTTAGAAAAAATCAATAAAATTATTTTAATTGACTTTATTGGTCTAGTTTGTTTAACAACATTAGACCAAGAAAGTCAATCAAAAGTAATTTTTATCTGATTTTTAGTCTGTATCAAATACAGTTTTATGCGTTTAGTTTTTACACAACTTATAGTATCCATGTGTTTTGGTTATATGTATTTGCCTCACTCGTTTTGTTACAAGTTGTTTAGTAGCATATTAACAATCTTAGATTCTTGGATAATGTTTAGATTGATTTTAGACTTTTTATGTTTGTGACACAGTTTTCGTATCAACGACTCTTTTCTCCTTCTGAGAAAATTAATATTACTACTAGTAACATAACTCGCCTGACGGGCGGGTTCGGTTCATAAAAAAAATTTAGACAATGTTTGTCATTTAGTTCTAATGGTTGCCGTGTTAGTATAAACATAGAATTTTCATTCTTGTTTTTTGTTTGATTCTTAACAATGTGACATATAGCTGTCCGTGTGAGAATACTGCCTTTGGTAAAGCAACCTAACCTTTGATAGTGTATGTGGCCTTGGCTCTTAGTGTATCACCAGCTTTACGCTTTAACATCAACTACTTAAACCTAAACCTACTTTATGAACACATATTACACATCTCCAAAATTTAATCTAATAAACATTGTAATTTTGCTTGCTTTTCCTCACTTTTTTCTATCCTCGCTATTTTACCGCAAAGAAAACCAATGGTGAGGAAAATAGTCAAGTATTTAACTTTTAGGCCACATTTAGAATGCAAATAAAGTTAAAAACCTTCATTCATCTTGAGGAAGAACTTCTCGCCAGGTTTCCCACCACGACTCCCTTCAGGATTGCTTCTAGATTTCGCAATGCCTAAAAAAATGCCAAAGAATATTGTCAGCGGTGTAGTTTCTTTTGGGCAACGGAATCCATCTTGCTTAAAAAATCTTTTACCCGAAATATGGACAGAAAAGGTAGAAAGAATGTTGTCAATCAATATTGATTAATATGGATACGTTTGAATACATAATTAGTAAATAACATACCTAGCTCTTTGTATCCAGTCCAGTCACTTCTCTCCCGCCATTGTCAAGGAGATCAATAAATCCAGTTAAATGTTTCCACCTGGGATTCAGGAAATTTTAAAATCTAAAAGATATGTAAAAGACACAAACCTCTTCAGAAATTAATATGTTTGCTTCCTAGGAATAGACCGTGTTTGCTCTTCACATCTTTAGTCACTTGTGGTGATGATGGTGACAGTGAACTAACGCAATTAGATAAATAAAATAAGTTGTAATTAGCTCATCTGAGCTACAACAATGTTCACCTAGAAAACTTAGATAACAAATATTATGGACAAAGCAAAAGAGTAATCAACAGAGTGAACAAACCTGAATCATAAACCTTTTTGACTAAATCTTCCACAAGGGACAAGCAACACTTTTCTGGTCACTTGTCCTTGTGCGGGTCATGTTCCTTAAACAATGATATTTAGGCTAGATGGAGTGGTGGTGATTCACTCACCTTATACGTCAGTGCCACATCAGCTTTCTATCTCTAACTTTATAACTCACCTTTCACCCGTAATAGCAATACCTTACAACTAACTCACCTCTCATTAAAAATACCACTATATATAAAAATATTATACACTAAAATACTGAAACCAAGTCACAGGAAATGTTGACTCGGCCGTGTTTCGTGTTTCAGATGGTTCGTACCCAACTTTATGATTCGCGTCTCGGACTCGCTCAGGATCGTGATCTGGATCGCTATATTCGGTGTTCCCAAACAACATCAATCGGCGTACTGAAGTCTATTGGGTCGACGTACCAAAATAGATCGGTACAACGTACCAAAGTGAAGCGGTACGGCATACCAAAGTGAACCGGTACAGTTAATATCCCACTCCTATTAAACTTAAACCATTACTTCAACTAAATAAGTTACATCCACTCATTCACATATCTATCCTAAACAATTATTTTAAGTAATGATATATTATATGGAGTTTAGTTTTATGTAAGCTTAAATAATATAATCTTTTTAATATGGTACATTGTACCGAATCAGGTACATCGTACCAAATTTTATGGTACATCGAACCAAAGTGAACCGTAGCATTCCTAAATGAGCCTACCCCCATTCGTACCAAAATTTAGGGACCTAGCGAACCGCGTTCCCGTTTCGCGATCCCGTACTGAGGCGAACCGCGTTCTGTGTGACTTTGATCCAAACACACTCACAAATCAAATAAAATAAATTAAAAAAAAGAAAATGGGCCCACAAGTTTACCACTCACTGAGGTGAGTGGTTTACCTTAATTGAACCACGTCGCGCGCGATTGGTGTGCATCAGCATAAGACTCACTGAGGTGAGTTCACTCCCACTCCATCTAGCCTTATAAATAGTGGTAGGAACAGTTGAGTTCACTTGTTTTTGTGAATAAAGATATCGATACCAAGAGGCCAAATAAGACTACACAAGATTCAGAGAGCAGGGTATATAGGACAGAACATATGCAGTTATTGGTGTTGGGATTTAACATCTATTTAACCATTAAATATCACGAGTACGCAGCAGAAAGATTAAACACGTATAGAACTTATAATTAACAAGGGTTCAAGAACTTGCGTACCTTTTAGCAATTAACAAACGTCGCCTTGAATACACGCGTAAACACTTAGGATTAAAAGTATAATCCCTCTAAGTTTACACACACAATACGTTCTTAGCAAACAACGTGTATGCTAGTACTAGTAGTGGTTTAACCAAACGATCTCTTCGTCTTTTGAATCAATCAACACACAAATTAAAACCTCCTTGAATGTGGTATAAACCACAAAACTAAAACCCTAAAGGGTGTTCGGTTTGATCGCACGCCAAGGGAAGGAAAACCGAAAACCTCAAAGGGTTTTGAGGTTCGGTCGAGCACAAGGGAGAGATTTAGGGTTTTTAGGGATTAGTGATTATAAGTTATGAGGTCTCAATCATCCCAAGACCTCTGTATATACACCTTATAGCTTGGTATGCAAGCAAACTCTCCCACCTCCTCATGAGAAGGTGGTTTTGGCTGACTAGGAGAAGAAAAGGCAAACCGAAGCCTTCCTTTATTTGGTTTTTACATATTAGTCCTTGCACTTAACTTTTAATGACTAATATTTATTTCTCATTAAACATTTAACGATCGTTTGTTAAATCACTAATTAATATATTACTTTAATATATTAAAATGTTGTTCTACATATCAACGTGTGCATCCCCTTAGGCTCTAATAGTTTTCCAGACATATACAATTTATACGTGGACATATTCCAACAGCTCCCACTTGGACATGTATAAATCATATAATAACATTGGTAAGCGTCTACCAACATGCTAATGCTCCCAGAAACATCCGAGTGTGGTTTCATAAAACACGGAAAAATGATTTATGAATTTACAATCCCTTTGTTTTTGATACCGTGTTAAAAATGGATATGTATCAAGTCATTCTATTATTTAACGATTCAGTTTCTCGTATATGTAACTATTCAAGATTACCGAAAACAATGAGACATTCACATGAGTTTTTTGAGTATGGCCATACCACACATCTGATAAAATTCTATGATGGGCCAGTAGGCAATCAATCTCAACTATTGAAGGAACAAATTCTTATTACTACAAGTGCCATGTCATCTTGCTTCAAAATTACTTTTGAAATAGCCCTTATAGTTATCTATTTTTAGAAACTTAAACACGATCAGAAGTATATCCACATATGCAAGACCAATCATGTATCTCAAGTCTAAAGGATTTTGGTAAATAAAATCACTTACAAGAATTACTTGATGACGACGATCATAAAGTGTAAAAAACTGTGTGGAAAATCCAATACTCAATCTTAAGAAATATCAGTGAGTTTGTTAGGTCTTATCCTTATATCAACAATATCAACAATCACTCAGAATTGTCTTAATTTAACAATATTCTCATATTGTTAATCGACAACGGATTAATTTATAATAATAACTATTATTACTCACAATATAAAACATGCAGAATATAGACCCACAATTTAAGTTACAAATACTACATCACATATCATTATCGTAAAAGAAATTGTTCAAACATCCCTTATCCAAACACTAAACGCAGATCTACATGAAACTACTAGCTAAACGAAGTCCCATGCTCTTAGCATGTTGAGTAAGCTTTCCTTTAGGTAAAACCTTCGTGAAAGGAGCAGCCAGATAATCATATGTGTGAACTTTAAGGAACCTTATTTCGCCCTGTTCAATACTCTCGCGAACATAATGATATCTCCTATGGTAGTGTCTGACGCCTTTCTGAACCCCTGGTTCGTTGGCAAAATGAAGTGCGCTGAATTATCGCAAACCTATAATAGTTCGTTTATTGGTTGTATTATACCAAGCCCTGAAATAAACTTTCTAATCCAAACAGCTTCCGAAGCAGCTATGTATTTTGTAGCAGACATTGCAGTAGTACTTTGCTTGGAGCTTTTCCAGTCCACTACGCCTCCATTCAAAATGAAGACATATCTTGTCTGAGATTTTTGTCGTCTCTATCAGTCTTAAATCCAGCATCGCAGTAGCAATCAACTCTAAGTTCAGCTTCCGGATTTCTACTATAAACCAAAAACATATCTTTAGTATTTCTCAAATACTTAAGAATATTTTTCACAACAGTCTAGTGAGGTTCACAAGGATTCTGTTGGAAACGGCTTGTTATATTCTGCATGAACGCAACATAAGGTCTAGTGCATCTTACAACATACATAATGGATTCCACAACCGAAGCATAATGTACATTTTGCATATGCTTCACCTCTTCATGTGTTGAAGCACCTTGTGTTTGGTTCAAGTCCAGTCTTTCTTGCATGGGGATATAACCACTTTTGGAATTATCCATTTTATATCTCTTTAAGATCTTATCCATGTAATCACTTTGACTAAGTCTAATCAATTGCTTTGACCTATCTCTATAGATTTTGATTCCAAGAATAAATGCTGCTTCCCCTAAATCTTTCATAGCAAAACAATTTCTAAGATAATCCTTTACACTTTGTAAACTTGGAATGTAATTTCCCATGATGATTATATCTTCTACATATAAGATGAGGAATGTAACATTACTCCTACTAGGCTTTTGATATACATGGCTCATCAAGATTTTGGGCAAAACCAAACTTTTTAATTTCCTCATCAAATCTTTTATTCAAGCTTCTTGATGCTTGCTTAAGATCATAAATGGATCTTTAAAGCTTGCATACTGTTCTGGGATGTTTAGGATCAACAAAACCTTCAGGTTGTACCATATAAATGTATTCATCAAGATAACCATTTAAGAAGGCTGTTTTGACATCTATTTGTCATTTCTCATAATCATAGAACGCCACTATAGATATGAGAATCCTAATATTAGAGCTATTGTACAATGCCATCCATGTCAGTCTTTTTCTTAAAAATCTACTTGCTCCCAACAGTCTTACAATTAGGAGGAAGATCGACCAAGACCCATACCATATTGTCTATCTTAGATTGCATTTCTGTATTCATAGCATCGAGCCACTTATTAGATTCTGGATCTAACATTGCAGCTTTATAGCTAGTGGGTTCATTAAGATCCCCTAGACTATGCTCCTCTGCCTCTACATTTAGACATAAGCTTGTTGGAGCTCGATGTGTCCTTTCGGACCTACGAACCGGAATCACTTCCTCTTGAGGTGGTTCGAAACCTTTAACCTCCATAGGAATTTCACTAGTGATTTCAAAAAATGATGTATCTCCATCTTGAATTTCTTCAAGATCTATGGCCCTCCAGGAACTATAGACTGTCGTACCAACTAAGAAACGTCATCGGACGCGTTCCGGCTCGGTTAAAAATTTATTTAATGAATTATAGCGTATATTAGCTTTCCGAGAGTTATCGTGATTATTAATCACTTCCCAATATCAAATTTTAGGGCTTTATCCTTATCTATTACGTTTTAACGCCGTTTTGTTTGTATTTTTTGTGAACAACTAACCCTTAAAACACGAAATCTATTCTTGTCAACTCAACAGATTACTCATGTACATTATGTTCACGTATCATAACAAAAACAAACATATCATTTACCCCATCAACTTTACTCCTAAGCCAATGACGGCGCCTAAACCACAAAAACATGTAATATACGCTGCGCCCTCTACCATCAAAGATTTGGCAAAATTAATTTTGACACTGCAACCACAGTGTGACATATGACACTTGGAAAAAGACCCCGAGGAGTGTCACTCTCATGGTGTAGAAATTAACTCTCTCATACAACACTTTCATGTATTCCGTCCAGGCCCCGTCTGGGGGTGTGACACACTTGGTTAATCAGAAGACCCAAAGGCTTATAGAGAACCAGGTCAGTCTATTACTAGGTCTGGTCTATAACCAGTATGTTATCCTAATACTGCCTCTCTATCTGTGCTTAACCTACGCTTGTCTAACCTTCCTGCAATACATCAAATAACAAGATTTCTATATATAACTTAAGAGTAATTACATACTGCATATTTACACATGCCTTTCATTTTGGCATTTCTTAATCATTGCATGGTTTTCATATAAAGGAATATTTATAATAAACTTTGCTTGTGCAGATCATGGCAGCATCAGCTATCATTATTTCTTCTAGATTCTTCAGATAAGAGTGTGGGATCACCGCCCTCTCGGGTTATTCCTTTTTGTGATATTCCTACTGTTATTCCTTATACTTCTGTGGTTGCTCCAGAGACTTCTACTATTGCTCTTGTTACTTCATCTGCTGCTCCTATGGTTGAGACGACACGTGTTGCTTCACCCACTGGATTGTGTGGCTTGGTTCCCTATCCGGGTTCCGATTCTGATTCACCAGAGCACATTTCCTCGCTACCAGCTACTTCACCATTCTTATGCACCGATTCTTCTAAGGCTCCTGATTCTTCTGATGGACCACCATCGCAGGACCCTTATGTTGCTACCGTTGCTCGTTGGAGGAGCAGGGTAACAGCACGTCCATCATCATCATATGAGTTTCCTATTGCTCTTGTTACTGCCCCACTCGGGATTCATCGACGATCAGCGATTCTTATCCGACCCAGGGAGGCTATTCCTTTTGGGCAACCTTACCGCACCCATCTTAACGGGTCGCGTAAGTTGTTGACTGCAAGGAAGAGAGTTAGACCTTTACCAGCTTACAGATTAGCATAGAGGCATGCATCACCTCGTTCTTCAGATCATCACTCATCTCCTTCCAGTTCATCTTCGGATTCTTCGCCAGATCATTCTTTGGGTTTGGATGCATCAAATCAGGCTCATTCTGGATCTTCGACTAGAGATGTATCACCCAGATTGTGTTACCTTCCGAGGAGAGCACCACGACGTAGTGAGGCATTTCGTCGTTGGTGTGCTGCTCCATTATCTACTTTGTATCCACCAACTACATCAGAGTCATCATCAGGAGATTTATCAGAGAGACCCATACATTTATCTTCACATTCTGCTGGACCATCTCGCAAGAGATGTTGATCCCCGATTGATTCAGTACCATTATCCATGCCAGTTACAGGATCATTAGCTCCTACCTGTGCTGATTTCTTACCACCTTGTAAGAGGCTCAGAGATTCATATTCATCGAAGGCTAACGTAGAGGAGGATGCCGAGATTGGTCCTACAAAGGCTGGGGTTGATATGGAGTTAGGTAGTGGTGATGGGGATGGTGTTAGAGATCATGTTGAGATCGACCTTAGGGATGTTAGGGATGACACAGGGGAGTATGAGGCTGACGCCAGTGCTGGAGACACGGTTGAGGTAGGTATCGACCCTATGTCCGCACCGATAGTTAAGGAGGAGATTGTAGAGCCAGCTGGAGAGGATTCTTTTGATTCGTCTGGCATTAGGGATGGCAGTGTTAGGTCAGTGGAGGATATGCCGGTTGACTTGGATGATGCTGTGTGTGACTTTTACCATCACATGTCTGAGGTTCGTATTGATAGGATTGTTGGGATTGAGTCTGCTCAGAGACGGTTAGAGACCGATCAGTTGACAGCTAGTGGAGACAGAGCTAGGATGGCCGAGAGGATATATAGCTTGAGGTTGGAGAACCTCAAGGTTCGTGCTATGTTGGATATTGAGAGGGATCGTGTGAGTAGCCTTCGTCTTCATATGTCCCTTTTTATTACAGAGGAGTTTCGTTTAGGATTCGTAGGAATGTGAAGATGCTTGAAGGTAGATTAGGAGGTTGGAGTCATATCTTGAGAGGCGTTTTGGTTTTCGTCCATAGTCTAGTTGCACCCTGATCATGTAGAACATTAGGCCAATGGTTAGGTCTAGATATTAGCAGTAAATAATTGTGGATCATGAACCTATTTTGGATTTGGTTGTAATCAAATTATGCTTTTATCTATGAAATGAAAAGCTTGTTTTGACTCTCTCGCTTATTTATCTATATTGTTATTTATTCTTCCTGACGAACGTGTTACAATTAAATTTTCTTCATAGCATGTACTAAATTATCGTTACCTAATGTTGTATACTCGTTTTAAAAAAAATCTCACTATGGGTTGTGTCTTGTGATGTAGAACAATGACAAACACTCGTTCCGGGATGACCCACGCCGCAATTGAAGAAATGATCAACCAACGTATGAACGCAGCTCTAGAAGCTCATCGAGTTAACCGAAATCTTGAACTCGGGAATGGGAATGACAATGGAAATGGTAATGGAAACAGGAATGGAAATGACAATGGAAATGGTAATGGAAACGGGAATGGAAATGACAATGGAAATGGTAATGGAAATGGTAATGGAAATGGAAACAATGAAGGCGACAACGGTGACGGTAATGAGAACCACAATGTGAATGGAAGAGGCGATAGGTTGGTTGCTCGTGAATGTACTTACCAAGACTTCATGAAGTGTCAACCATTAAGTTTTAAAGGAACTGAAGGTGTGGTTGGTCTGATAAGGTGGAGTGAGAAGATGGAGACTGTGTTCCACATCAGCATCTGTCCGGAGAAATATCAAGTGAAGTATGCTACATGTACCTTACTCGACAGTGCACTAACCTGGTGGAACTCACACAAGAGGACCATCGGAACTGATACCGCATACGCTTTGTCATGGAGAGAGCTGATGAAACTGATGACCGAAGTGTATTGCCCGAGAAATGAGATCCAAAAGATGGAAACCGAGCTGTGGAATCTGTCGGTGAAAAACAATGACATCGCTAATTACACTCAAAGGTTCTAGGAACTCACCATGATGTGCACCAAAATGGTTCCCGAGGAGGAAGATCGGGTGGAGAAATTCATTGGAGGTCTTCCTGATAACATCTAAGGAAATGTGATTGCTGCAGAACCTACAAGGCTACAAGATGCTGTTCGAATTGCCAACAACTTGATGGATCAAAAGTTGAAGGGTTATGCTGTAAGAAATGCAGAGAACAAGAGGAGATTGGACAACAACTATGGAACCAACCATGGGCAACAACCACCTCACAAATGACAGAATACTAGAGGACAGAATGTTGCTAGAGCCTATGTGGCTGGTAATAATGAGAAGAGGGAATATGAAGGTACTTTACCTTTCTACAACAAGTGTAAGCTTCATCATGTAGGCCCTTGCACCACAAGATGTGGGAAGTGCAATAAGATTGGACATTTGACAAGAAATTGCAAGGTTACCGATTCCACTACTTCTACACAAAGAGGTCAAATGGTGAATCAAAGGGTTGTAACTTGTTTTGAGTGTGGTGCACAAAGACATTACCGGAAAGATTTCCCCAAGATCAAGAACCAAAACCGTGGAGACAAAGAAAGAATTCCTAATGCAAGAGGCAGAGCATATGCCCTAGGAGGAGGTGCCGTAAACCTAGGTTCCAACACTGTCACGGGTACGTTCCTTTTCAACGATCATCATGTTTATATGTTATTTGATTCTGGCGCCGATAGGAGTTTCGTATCAAATACTTTTAGTGCATTGCTAGATATCACACCCTATGCCTTAGACGTTAGTTACGCTATCGAGCTAGCCGACGGAAGGACTTCAAAAACCAACACGGTGCTTAAGGGCTGTACATTAGGATTGTTAGGACATCCATTTAATATCGACTTGATGCCCATAGAGTTGGGTAGTTTCAACGTTATTATTGGCATGAATTGGTTAGCAAAGAATCATGCAGTGATTGTCTGTGACGAGAAGATAGTGTGTATTCCTTATGGAAATGAAACTCTAAAATTCTGAGTCCGTTCAAGGAGACAAAGTAGCCAAGGAAAAAAATAAACGTTGATCATTATATCATGTGAAAAGCCCAGAGTATAATTGGAGAAACAGAGTTTGTCAACTATGTACAGTCACAGGTTACGTTAACACACAAGAAAACAAAGACAGAACAAATGGAAAGCAACTTGAAGACGTGCCGACAGTACGTTGACTTCTCCAGAAGTTTTTCCATAGTTGACTGAACCTGACCAACACCCCACAGACAAGTCACAACAGATTGACTTAGTACCAGGTTCTGCACCCCTGTAGCTACGAGCCCCTTATAGTTGTAGCACCTCGGAGATGGCAGAAAAGTCCTACCATCTACATGAGAACAAACCTGATAACAAGGGATTTTATAAGACCAAGTATCTTTACCATGGTGAGGCTCCAGTTTTGTTTGTCAAAAGAAATGAAGGGCTCTTTCCGAAATGTGTATCGACTACCATGAACTTAACAAGCTTACTGTGAAAAATCGATACCCACTTCCGAGAATCGATGATTTGTTTGATCAGTTGCAAGGATCAAGTGTGTACTCGAAGATCGACTTGAGGTCTGGTTATCACCAACTCAGAGTTCGTGACGAGGATATCCCAAAGACGGCGTTTAGAACTCGCCATGGTCATTACGAGTTCCAAGTGATGCCATTCGGGTTGACTAACGCGCCGGCAGTGTTCATGGATTTGATGAACCGGGTATGTAGACCATACCTAGATAAATTTGTGATCGTGTTCATCGATGACATCTTGATCTACTCTAAGACCAAGGAAGAACATGATGTACATCTTAGACTAATTTTGGAGTTGCTCAAGAAGGAAGAATTGTACGCCAAGTTCTCAAAGTGTGACTTTTGGCTGTCAAGGGTACAATTTCTTAGACACGTGATTGATAGTGAAGGCATTCACGTTGATCCTGCGAAGATTGAGTCAATCAAGGACTGGGAATCACCTAAGACTCCAACAGAAATTCACCAATTTCTAGGTCTTGCCGGTTACTACCGACGATTTATCGAAGGGTTCTCCAAGATTGACAAGCCTATGACGAAGCTGACTCAGAAAAGTGTAAAGTTCAATTGGGGTGAAAAGGAGGAAACTGCCTTCCAGACATTGAAGCAGAAATTGTGTAGTGCACCGATCTTGGCATTGCCTGAAGGAAGTGAAAACTTCGTTGTATATTGTGATGCTTCTCATAAGGGATTAGGCACAGTGTTGATGCAGAAGGAGAAAGTCATAGCTTATGCATCCCGCCAACTCAAAATCCATAAGAAAAACTACATGACACATGATTTGGAATTGGGAGCTGTGGTGTTCGCTCTCAAGATGTGGAGACATTACCTGTACGGCACTAAGTGCGTTGTGTTCACTGATCATAAGAGTTTACAACATATTCTAGATCAGAAAGAGTTAAATATGAGACAACGTAGATGGTTAGAGTTGTTAAGTGACTACGACTGCGAGTTACGTTATCACCCAGGAAAGGCGAATGTGGTGGCTGACGCGTTGAGCCGAAAGAGTAGACCTAAGCCACTACGAGTTCGAGCTTTGGTTATGACAATTGGTTTGAACCTCCCTGCGCGGATCTTGAATGCTCAGGTGGAGGCGAGAAAAGAAGAGAATTACGGAGCAGAAGATTTGCATGGCATGATTAAGAATTTGGAGCCACGTGCAGATGGAACGTTGTGTTTAAAGAATAGAAGTTGGATACCATGTTTTGGTGACTTGAGAGCTTTGATTATGCACGAGTCGCATAAGTCAAAGTATTCGATCCACCCTGGATCAGACAAAATGTACCAGGATTTGAAGAAGCTATACTGGTGGCCCAACATGAAAGCAGAAATTGCCACATATGTGAGTAAGTGTATGACTTGCGCAAAAGTTAAAGCGGAATACCAGAAACCATCCGGTCTGTTGGTACAACCAAAAATCCCTGAATGGAAATGGGAAAACATAACTATGGACTTCGTGACAAAGCTACCAAGGACGGCAGGTGGGCAGGATATGATTTGGGATATAGTCGATCGACTCACTAAATCTGCTCATTTTCTGCCAGCAAAGGAAAATGACTCAATGGAGAAACTGACCAGGCAGTACGTGAAAGAAGTGGTGTCGAGACATGGAGTGCCGGTTTCGATCATCTCTGATCGAGATGGCAGGTTCGTGTCTCAATTCTGGCAATCTCTTCAAGAAGCTTTTGGAACTCAATTAGATATGAGTACGGCATACCACCCCGAAACAGATGGTCAAAGTGAGAGGACTATCCAAACATTGGAAGACATGCTCCGAGCATGTGTGATAGATTTCGGGAAGGGATGGGACAGACATTTACCCTTAATAGAATTCTCCTACAATAACAGCTATCATACAAGTATTAAGGCGGCACCTTTTGAGGCGTTGTATGGTCGCAAATGCCGGTCACCTGTCTGTTGGGCTGAGGTGGGAGACGCTCAGCTTACTGGACCAGAAATTGTTCGTGAGACAACAGAGAAGATTATCCAAATCAAGCATCGTCTACAAGCTTCACGTGATCGACAAAAGTGCTACGCTGATAAGAGACGTAAGCCATTAGAGTTTCAGGTTGGGGATAAGGTTATGTTGAAAGTATCGCCCTGGAAAGGAGTAATACATTTCGGCAAACGGGGAAAGCTGAACCCTCGTTATATTGGACCTTTTAAAATTCTCGCCAAGGTGGGAACGGTTGCATATCGACTAGAATTACCAGTAGAACTAAGCCGTTGTCATAGTACTTCACGTTCTCATACCTTAAGAAGTGCTTTTCCGATGAAACCGCTCAGATTCTATTGGACGAATTCCACATTGATGAAAATCGCCATTTCATTGGGGGGGGCGGGAGGGGGGGGGGTGGAACCAGTTGAGATCATGGACGCGAAAGTCAAGGTGTTTAAAGCAAAGTCGCATTCCAATCGTGAAGGTCCATTGGAATTCTAGAAGAGGTCCCGGTATTACCTGTGGAACGCGAAGGCCAATGCAGAAGAAGTACCCTCATCTGTTTGCTAACCTTGTATACGCATCTCAAGCTACGTCCTAAGCTTTGAGGACAAAGCTCTTCTAACGGGGAAAGGATGTCACACCCCGTAAATTCCCGGTTAGTATTCCGACTCACTCCGGTCATCTACTTTAAATTTTATTCGTTACGTTTAAATCTGACAGTTTACCGAGGAACTAAACTGCGTAAAAACTGAGAAACGTCACCGGACGCGTTCCGGCATCGGTTATAAATTAATTTAGGCATTATATGTGTTATATTAGCTTTCCTGAGTGTTTCGTGATTTTTAGTCGCTTCCGATATTAATTTTAGGGTTTTATCCTTTAAATTGCGTTTTTCGCGTTTTTGACCAAACGGAACCCCGAAAACTCAAAATCTTTTCGTGTAAACTCAAGTTATCGATAATATTTCACCATAAGCATAAAAATTTCGTTCACCCTCATTCCCATACATATAAAGATGTCTAAAGCCAAGCCAAAATACTCTTAGTACTTGAAATTAAATCATCCTTAAACCACTAACTCAAAATTTGAAAATATTGCCATACTAGTGTAAGAAAGAGACATTTTTGTATCCTAGCAACATGCATGCATGCAAGACTCTTACACATCACATGTTACTTACACACTTTGACTTCACATGAACCAAGACCAAGACATAAGATAAGTTTATGAACCAAGATAACAAAAATTGAACCATAATGGTCCCTTGTGACCCTAGTCGGCCGAACCAAGGTGTGCACACACCTTGGGTGTGTGTTGGTCCCTTGTGCACCATCTCACCCTCCTAACCCTAGCTCTTCCACTATAAATACAACACAAAATCTCACACTTAGGGTTATAACACATTTACAAGCCACCAAAAATTTTCTTTCTTCCTCCCTTGAGCACCTAGCTCACGGCACACTCTCACCCACATACACCACCCATAACTTTTGATTTCTAGCTAAATCCAATGTTTAAAGCTCATTCCTAGTTATATCTAAGGTGTTGTGAAGCATTAATTCTTTGATTCCAAGACTTACAAAATTAGGGTTTGTAAGATTATTTGGGGTTTTTATAGATCTATAGTATTTGGGTATAGATCTAGTGTTTTTGCTACTTGCTCTTCTTGATTTGTAAGTGTTCCTTGAATCTTTGTTTGGTTTCATCCATTATTTATAGATCTATGTTGTTCATAAAAGATCCATGTGTTTGTGTAAATTTTTACAAAAGAAATAAGTTAATATTTGTCATCTCTTATAAAATGGAAGTAAATATTGTTACCACTTTATGTTTATGTTTTATAATATGTTCTTGGTGAGATTGAGAGTTGATGAGAGTTGCAACAATAGAGATTAGGTTGGATTAAGGTTAGTTTTGTGGTGGATTAGTTGTAAATAAAGGTTGAACTAGATTAGGCACTAATATGCGAGTTGGGTTGATTTTTGGTCATATTTCGGCAAAACAAACTTGCTGTCCCGAATTAGTTTGGTGGTTTTGAGCGACTTAAAAATGTTTTCATTAGGCGTAAAAGTAGTTTTCGAAGAGCTCATTTCGAATAGATAATTTTTCATATATCACACTTTAAAATCGGACTTAAAACGGCCAAGTTATGGCCAAATGAAACTCGAAACATTTTTCGGCGAAAATGGAAATATGTAATGACCAGATCAGCAGCTAAAACGGGCGATTCGGAGCCCTTCGGGTCCGAATCGGCTTAAGTATAAAACACGAAAGTTGTCCGGAATGAGATTTTACTATAATGTTGGCAACCGCTTAGCCTAAAAGTCAAAAACGAGAGACATTTTTACCACAAATCGGAAAAATAGATTTTTAAGAAAAATTCTAAATAATGCTTGCTGATTGGAAAAGAAAAAGGGGGTTTCGGGCACTTTCGGACGATTTTGGATGTTTTAAATGCGAGCGAAACATATAGAAATGTTAGGTAATTAGTTAGAACAACTAGAAATGTCATGAAAGGTTATTTCCGAACTTAATGAAAAGTAGGATTATTAAAAATGGTACGAAACGGACATTTTAGGCGGATTTAAACATAAGGATTAGCGGTTTAGAATTGTTTAAGCGATTTGTAAAATATGGAAACTTAAGAAATAGGGACGCTATTAACGTGTTGATACTAAAAAGTTTCTAAAGGGAAAAGGTTCTAAAAATAGTAACTTTTTGCAAGTGTCGAGATTTAACTAAGACATGGTAAAATTTCAAAGTCTTTTATTACTAAAAGCCAACACACTCTTGGTGCTTTAAATGATGAACATGGATGCTTTACTTGTTTCTTTGACAAATGCTAAGTCATACCCCTACTTACTCTAGGTCGCGGCTAGACCTCCTTATATCTTCATCATTTGTTGTGGTTATCGCTTACCCTTGCTAAGGTGAGTTCATAGCCCCACATTTTTATGCTTACAAAGCTTTATAATATTGGGGTGAGAAAACTTGTTTGCTTTTAAATTGGGCCAAGTTCTTTACGTGAGTTTTACTTGTTTAGTGTTGCCTACGTACTTACAAACTATTTCTGGCCCAAACTTATAATGAACTGTTAATTTCTCGATACGGAGGACGGTTAGGTATGAGCCGCGAGTGTATAGATAGATCTATTGGGAAATAATTATCCCATATCCGCTTTGGGTTCCACTTACGTAAGAACAAACGGATATATGTCATGTCGATTATACTTTTGGTGGTCTTTGGTTTGGGACACCGGCTTAGGGCAGGAATACTTTGCAACAGGATGTAACATGCCCTGTTGACTTAATTAGCTTCGGTGTCATGAGCTTAGTGCAACAATAAATACTTTTTATGTGATGCTGTATTCGTTATAGTAGTCACATACGTTTTGAAATCTTGTGGTCCACTCTTGTACAAACTTAAACCTATGAATTCACCAACATTATGTTGACGTTTTAAACATGTTTTCTCAGGTGCTTAGCTTGGATTGAGCTTGATCTATGTGGAGTCTATGTGCTATGTGACTTCGCCAATTTCAAGACTTATCTATTATTTACTCGTTGTTTTTATCAAAACTCTGTTATGCTTCCGCTACTTTTTCACTTAATCATTATGGGCTGTAAAACTTAAATCTATTTTATTTTATGCAACGAGTAAACTTTTTCAAACGTCCATGAATAGTGGTCGTTCTTTATTGCTTTGTGATCGGATTGTTATGACGTCACGCCCTCGGACACGTATTCCGTCTAGGCCCAGTTTGGGGGTGTGACAGACTAGAGGTGCAAAATGGGTGAGTTGGTTAATGGGACAGAATGAGTAGGTTTTTTTATGGGTCGTATCATATCCAGCTGATCCAAAACACTTATCTTTAGGAATGTGTTAGCGAAATTAGGTCAATATTCATTTTTTGCTCGATATTTATTTGTGTAATTGTGTAACACCCCGATAATTCACATAGCAGCGAAAGCTAAATTGGGGGTATTACTTCATGAATCAACAGTCATAATCATAGAAAACGACTCAAAAGAGACGTTTTGGAAAATTTAGTTATCATTCAATAACATATCAGAGTTTTACAAAAGGAGGTCCCAAAATACATTTAAAACATAAAGGTTGAATGATAACAAGTTTGGACGTCTTCAAGTTCATGCCACTCCATGCCTTAGATTTGCTTAGTTACCTGAGATAAACATGCTTAAAAGGATCAACACAAAGGTTGAGTGAAATTCACAAGTTTACAATATAATGGTTGAATACAAGTTTATGTAAAAGGTAATAATTGCAACGAATATAATTATCATAGAAAACAATATTATTGCACTAAGCTTATGACACCAACACGTTAACATGGAAATCATATCAATGACATTATTGAGGACAAATGTCCTCTTGGAAAGGTAACTTGCCAAAGTTACCCATATTCTCAAATATAGTGCGCTTGGTTACCTCATGTACAGGTAAACACAAACGGGATTCGTCAATCCCAATAGATCTATCTACAATATTCGCGTTCACACACAAATGATCAATGGTTCATGATGTAAAGATATTGACAGTAAAGGTAACTTAGGCAATAACATATCAGGATAGCATACAGTTGGAAAATACTTATATTCATGGTTTATAGCATGTATCTCCCCACGGGATTTGGAAAACATTTAAAAGTGGGACTATGAACTCACCTTAATAGGGAAATCTGATTGACGTCTAAAGTGACTCATATGGAAATAAACAGCTTCGTCACTCAACCTAGGGTAATATGTCAAGTCTTAGTTTTTATATTTCAAAATTTTATTTCATAAAGTTTAACGTAAATATTAATTTGGTTTATTAACTTGCGAAAATATCGTATCACTGTTCGGGCTATCATAATCCAGAGTTCATTAGTAAAACGTTTTTTGAGAGCTAGGACACTTTAAATCGTAATTCCCGATAAACTGTCAAACAGTTACCCAAATGAAATACCACTACCTGGAATTCCCTAGGAACGTGAGACGTTATAGGTTTAACATGATTAAGATTTATCTTTTAAGTTTCTTCAAAAGCTAGTGGATGATAAATTATGTTAATTATATAACATAATTATTTTTACATGCTTCGATCGATAAATGAACGATAAATGTGTCGGGTTTTATTAAAATCGAGTCTTATAATGTTTAAATATATTTTTATAGTTAAATATTAAATATTACATTTTATACACTTAAAATTCGAAAATGGCAATATATACCCTTGGTATATATTAATTTACAATTTAAACCCTTTATATATAATTTTGAAAAGATTTAACCCTTAACTTTAGAATTTGGCAAAAAAGCCCCTTGTAGTTTATTTTTTAGGATATTTACATTTTTGACCCGAAAGATTAATTAGTTTTAAAAGTCACAATATGTACCCCTAAAGGACAATTCGATTTGCATTTTTAGTCCAAATTCATTATACTTTATGTTTTTAATCTCAAAATCAATTTGCAGCATAAAGCTTATCATAATAAGCTAAAATAAGTTGGTTTTATAAGCTTAAAGCTTATGAAATGAGCTTATGAGCTCGAAATCTCAAAATGGGTGCGTTTGGTTTTGAAATTTTAACCCGATGGGTTCTAGCTTTTAGGGTTTGATTCTAAGCTTATTAAAATGATAAAGGAGCTTATAGTAATAGCTTATAAGACCAGCTTATAGCTTATAGGGTTTATGAAAAAAAGGTTTTTAGGGTTTTCAAGGGTGCGTTTGTTTTAGGAAAAACAAACGTGTAGCTTAGGGTTTAAGGACTTATTTCACAAGATTATAAGAGATGGTTTAGAGCTTATTAAGACTAGAATAAGCTTAAGCTAGCTTATTTTAGGGTTCGAATGGATTAGGGTTTCAAAATGAGTCGATTTAGGGTTCGGTTAGGTTTAGGAGTTTTTAAAAGTGTTAAGCTTGATCAAATGGTTAAAACAAAGCTTATAAAGGATTTAAAACATATCAAGAGCTTATAGAACAAGTTATAAGACTTACAAGAGCTTAAATGGTTCGAAAATGGTTGATATGGTTCGAAAACTTGGAGATGAATCAAGAACCTCTTGTTCTTCCTTAAACCTTGGCTTCTACTTGCTTAAACCTTCTTTTCTTCTCTTCTAGGACTTGACTAGGTCATCATTTGAGGTAGTATTTAGTTTAGATGGTGAGTTAGGAAGGTATGCATGTATGCGTGTATATATAAGGTCTGAAACTTAGAGTGGTGGCCAAGTTGGGAAGAAGTGGTGGCCAAGGTTGTAGCTAGTGATTATTAGAAGCTAGTATGTAGCTTAGAGAGGTGTTAGGAGGTGGAGAGGGCTTGGCTAACCAAGGAGGTGACGAGTTGGTTTTGCTTAGGATGCAAGTTGACAAGGTGGTGGCAAGGAGGTGAAGGATGCTAGCAAGGTGGTGGTGAGGTGGCATCATGGTGGTGAAAGGGTGGTTGTTTGGTTTAGACTTGGTTTGAAAAAAATAAAAAAAAAAAAAAAAAAAAAAAAAAAAAAAAAATAAAAACTAGTTTAGAGGTATCGGGTTATTTAGGGTTTTCGGGTTAGGTTTTTAGTTTAGGACGAGCTAGGGTAGTATTGGAGGGAAAATGTAGTTCAATTGTGGTGCTTAAGAAGCTTGTAACTCGTGCTAGAATGGTGGTACGAAATACCTGTAGATTTTGGAGGGAAATTGGTTAAATTTAAATTTCATGCATTATCGGGTTGTACATTGGGCTTTAAAGAGTTGTTATCTAGGTGTTGAAG
Organism: Tanacetum coccineum; assembly: GCA_026074375.1. Lineage (NCBI taxonomy): Eukaryota > Viridiplantae > Streptophyta > Magnoliopsida > Asterales > Asteraceae > Tanacetum > Tanacetum coccineum. The sequence continues at coordinate 4,117 of BQNB010090681.1, read as the reverse complement.
GGATAAGGTATTCGAATTACATGCATTGGTAACTTGTACACATGCCTTATTAGTTTGTACAATTGTTTTGTTTAGAAACATTACATGTAATCGGAGTTTTGATATAAACGTTAACGTATAAAATCCGCTTTGTAATAAACGTTATGAATAGTACGTTAAATAGATAATGTATGAGGTAAAAATGGATTTTAGAACATATTACTTGACATATTATAACATTCACTTGATATAAACGTTGATGGAATTGGCATTGGTAGTTGGGTGAGCTCTTTTCTGTGGGAATGTAAGTTACGTTAATAATGGAGGATGAAAAGAAAAATATTTTCGTGAAAATGGGTTCTATTAAATATAAATAGATGATAATTACAATGAGGGAAAATTGGGGTTGTTATAGTCCTCCAACCTTAAAGAAATCTCATCCCAAGATTTAGTTGGATGTTGGAGTGATATTTGGACATAGATGTGGATACTTGTTACGAATTTGATCTTCACGTTCCCATGTAAATTCTGGTCCTCATTTAGAGTTGCATCTTACTAAGACTATAGGGATACGACTTTGTCTCAGTTGCTTGACTTCTTGATCCATAATATCTATTGGTTCTTCCACAAAGTCGAGTTTGTCATCAAGTCGAAGTTCTTTCATTGGGATGACGAGGGATTCATCGGATAGGCATTTCTTTAGATTAGAAACGTGGAAGGTATTGTGGACATTACTGAGTTCTTCAGGAAGCTAAAACGCAACAAAAAAACCAAAACGCAATGAAGAAGTAATCTTCAAACTAGCTCGAATTCACCCTTTTTTCCACAAAATCCTTGAACTTATACGCGAGTAGGAGAAAGTACACAATCAAAACACAAGCTTGACAAGTTTTGTCACTAAAGAGTCTTAAGCTTCACACAAAAACAAGCTTATCAAAAATAAGCCGACATCAAAATAGTCCTATATAAGTTGTCGACTAAGTCAAAGGGAAGTTGTTTTGAAATGAAAATAAGCAACGCACCTTTGTTGCTTTTACACTACAAACTCAAAAATAAAATACAACAAGGACGAATGATGTGTTTCAAGAGAAGAACGATGTGTCTCATTTGTTTATACTCAAACCAAAACGCACCATTATTTGTTTCAAACAAAAACAAATTATTGAATTCAACTTACTGTGTACAAGCCCACCAATGTGTTTGAAATCACAAACCCACTTCTTGTTCATCAAAATAAATATGAGCCATAGTGGCCCATTTGGAAATAGTTAATTAAAGTAGAGGTATTGAGATTTGTTTTTGTTTCGTTAAACAAACAACAACAAAAATTAAGCTTTGACTAATTAAAAAAATAAGCCGAGTAGAAAATCAGCTTAACTAAGCACAACAACAAAACCACATGACCCACCCCATGGCTCTGGTACCAATTGTAGGTTCCTATAATTTCACACACTTATGAACTAGAGAGAGAGATGGTTGGGAAAGAACTAGAGAAAAATACACTAAAGAGTGTGTGTCAAATGATTCAATCAACACCCTCTCCATGTGTGGAGAGGGTTTAAATATGTCTTACAAAATGCCTATGAAACGGGCTATGGTGTGGGCTTACAGTGGGTAAAGACCCGGCCCAACACCATAAATCATACTATTACTAACAAAACTATGAGCTATGCTAAACATGAAAATACATGGGGTGACCAAGTATTTTTCTTAAACCTAACAGGATGATATGCCATACTCATGTCTAATTGAGTACCCAAAGCACTCTACATTGACTGCCAGAATCTGGATGTGAAACGACTGTCACGATCCGAGATGATAGATATCGGCACTCTATGCCGTGAAACTATCTCCTTTATATACAACCTTGTAAGGGTTTCCATACTATCTGTCTCTCTGGTGGGGATGAAATGCGCTAATTTGGTAAGGCAGTCTACAATGACCCAAATTGTGTCATGTCCGCTTAATGTTTTGGGTAGTTTTGTAACGAAGTCCATCGTTATTCTTTCTCATTTCCATGTAGAAATCTTTGGTTGTACTAGTAAGCCGGATGGCTTCTGACATTCTTCTTTAACCCTAGAACATGTCAAACACTTGCCAACATATTCAATAATGATCGCCTTTATGTTAGGCTACCAATAGAGTTTCTTTAGATCCTGATACATCTTGTCAGAACCTGGGTGGATATAATACTTGATTTATGGGACTCATGCATGATTAAGTCCCTCAAACCACCAAAGAGTGGTAACCAGCTTCGGTTCTTGATACAACAAGTTCCATCAGGACGTACTTCAAATGCTTTGTCTATTCCTCGTAGGTTCTCAGCTTTGATGTTCTCTTCTTTGATCGCCTCGGTTTAGGCTTCGAGGATTTGTGATGGTAATTTTAGGTGAAGGGTCATGACTAATGTCCTAACTCGGAGTGGTTTGATTCATTCCTTCCGGCTTAAGGCATCTGCTACAACATTTGCCTTTCCAGGATGTTAACGAATCTCACAATCGTAATCTATAAGCAATTCTAACCAACGGCGTTACCTCATGTTCAACTCTTTCTGATTAAGGATATGTTGAAGGCTTTTATGATCAGTGAACACAGTACACTTTGTGACATACATATAGCGTCTCCAAATTTTAAGAGCGAACACTACTGCTCCCAATTCAAGGTCGTGTGTGGTATAGTTTTCTCCATGAGGCTTGAGTTGTCGGGATGCATATGCAATAACTTTTTATCTTTGCATTAACACCGCTCCCAGACCTTGGAGTGATGCATCACAGTAAATGACAAAATCATCATTTTCTTCTGGTAATGCTAAGATTAGAGCTTCATACAGCTTCTGTTTTAGCAGTTGGAAGGCTGACTCTTGGTCTTCTCTCCGGCTATACTTCTTGTTTTTCTTGGTTAATCCAGTCAAAGACTTTGCAATCTTCAAAAAACCTTCGATAAATCTCCGATAGTAGCCGGCGAGTCCTAAGAATTGGCGTATCTCTGTGGGTGTGGTAGGAGATGCCCAATCTTTGACTACTTTAATCTTGGCAGGGTCAACGTGAATTCCTTGACTGTTAATCATATGCCCGAGAAATTATATGATACTGATCCAGAAATCACATTTGGAGAACTTGACATATAATTTCTCCTTTTTGAGTAATTCCAGGATTATTCTCAGGTGATCTTCATGTTCTTCTTTGTTGTGGGAGTAGATGAGAATATCATCGGTGAAAACTATCACAAATTTATCCAAGTATGGTTTGCACACACGGTTCATGAGATCCATAAACACAGCAGGTGCGTTGGTTAATCCAAACGGTATCACTTGGAATTCGTAGTGTCTGTACCACGTTCTGAAAGCAGTCTTGGGAATATCTTCGTCCCTGACTCTCAGTTGGTGATAGCCTGATCTCGAGTCAATTTTCGAGTAAACACTCGAACCTTGAAGTTGGTCGAATAAATCATCGATCCTGGGTAATAGGTAACGATTCTTTACGGTGAGTTTATTCAGCTCCCGGTAATCGATACACATTCTGAATGATCCGTCTTTTCTTTTTAACAAATAAGACAGGAGCTTCCCAAGGCGAAGTACTTGGTCGGATAAAACCTTTGTCTGCTAACTCTTGTAGTTGGTCAGATAGTTCCTGCATTTTTTAAGGAGCTAATCTGTAGGGTGCTCGGGCCACTGGTGCCGCTCCCTGAATCAAATCTATTTGGAATTCTACTTGGCGAACCAGAGGAAGGTCGGGTAGGTCTTTAGGAAAAACTTTCGGAAATTCTCTAACTACTGGTATATCTTCCAGTCGTCTTTCATCTGACTTCTTCTCCATTACTTGGGCTATGAAAAATTGACATCCCCTGGGTATATATCTTTCGGTTTTAATACAGGATATGAGGCTTAGTCGGGTTTTACTTCCATCACCTCGGATGATCAAAGTTTCATCGTCATTGGGATGTAGACGACTTTCTCGTCACAGATAATTTTGGCATGATTCTTGGACAACCAGTCCATACCAATGACGACGTTGAAACTACCGAGTTTAATCGGCATAAGGTTAATTTTAAAGGGTTGATTTAACAAAATTAGGGTGCAACCCTGGGTAACAGTATTAGTGCCTACTAGGTTTCCATCGGTCATTTTAATGTCATAGGT
>BQNB010090680.1:0-27080 GCA_026074375.1 Tanacetum coccineum | reverse complement strand
ATTAGAAATCATACATTTGCCAATGATGTTACCGCGAAGATTACTACCAAAAATGACATTACCTCCATTGTATGCCTTGTAAGTGAAGAAGAGCTTTCGGTTGCCCGTCATATGTTTGGAGCATCCACTATCCTTGATCCATTCATCGGGTTCCAAGTTGACTCCAAGGCATATCTATTTATATAAGACAATAACTCAAACATTTGGTCCCCAATATCTCATGGGTCCAAAGTTGTTAGTGTCAAACATCCCTTGCATTTGATGCAATTGGTTGAGATATGAGAATGGAAGACACATTTCCCATGGGGGTTAATAGACAAAGAAGTTACTATACTTTTCTAAAAAGTTCGTCTAAGTTACTCAACTTTCATTTTGTTCACTTGGGTTACTGAACTTTGGATAAACATACACCCCCATAATTTCAATGTTAATCCAAGCAACCTGGACGTATATTTTTAGGTAAGTTAAGTAACATAAATGTCATGTTTTTACAAGTTCAATGATGTTTACGTATATTTTTGCAAGTTGAGTAACCCCAAATGTCATGTTTCATAAGTTTAGTAACCTAAGTGAACAAAATAAAAATTCAGTAACTTAGGCGAACTTTTTGGGAAAGTATAGTAACTTCTTTGTATAATAACCCTATGTATCGCTAAGAAAATGAGGTTGTTTATATTCAATTATTTTTGTTCATTAAACAACCAACGAACAAAAATGAACGAGCATTAATGAGCACATGAATTCAAACTTCATCTAATATATTTTTGTATATCTTCTTTTGTCTAAGTATGCGTATTTTTCTAAAGGAATGTAATGAAAATGCTCGATATTCAATACATAAAAATATATGACTGAACATGAACAACATTAACGATACGTATGTTCATGTTCATCTATTTAACTAATCGAACACATAGTTTGTTCATGTTCGCTCAGTTAATAATAAGTTCTGTCAATTCAGTGCTTAATGGTCTTTCTAACTATATTTAAATGCAACATAGCCTAAGTAAATTTTAGTCATTGAGTAAATACCATCACAACAAATATTGGTAAGATTAAAAAAAATATCTAAGTATCTATGTTTTTTCTTTTTCTTTTTCACGCAAGCTAGTAGACTGGTTTGAGGTTTGGCACCAGTACACCCTCGTGTGGTAACGCCTCTTTGGTGTTGTGACATGTTAGATTGGCGTTGAACCCACGCCACCATAACCAACTCTCTTAAGCTAAAACCTTGTAGGTAAATTAATTTTTTAAGCTAAAGCATCTAACTTACAAGTATATCGTTGTTTTAAAATCAAATAAAGGTGAAAAATGTGAAAATCGCCCATTATCCAATTAGTTATGCTAGTTTATCTTATAATTAAATTATAAAATTCATTTTATCTTATATTTAAAATATGCTTTTTCATATACTTGATTTTTATATTATGAAAAGTTTAAAAATATATATATCATTTGAAGTTCAAATTAAACCACGTTTCTTTTAAAAAAAACCATAATCTTTTCAAAATTTTATAATATCTTCTTTCTTTTTAAGTTTCCCTCTTAATTTTTCTTTAAAATTTAAATCTTATAACTTCCTTCCTCGTTTTTCTCACAAATTATATTTCTCCCATAAACAAATCTAACTCCTCGTTGCTTCCTAGATCTCTTCCATTCAATTTAATATGCCTTTTTTGTATAGGTGTTGCTTCTAGTTTCAACTAGAGTTCTTGATTAATATTTTGAAAACTATTTTATATTCTCATGGAAAAAAGCTTTGATCACACATAACAGTTTGTGGGTTTTCATAACATTATAATGAAATTTTGCTTGTCATCACGTCAAGGTATAAGTGAAGTTGTTTAACCTTGGTTTTTTTCTTTAAGGGACATATTTTTGTAAAGGGATTTTTTAAATGTATAGTTTTGTGTTTTGAGATTTTGATTGTGATATTTTAAGGGTGCGTTTGGGTTGTATACCGGAATCACTATGGGTATAGGTTTGGATATGAGGTAGAATCACAATCGGTATGAAGTTGGATATCATGCCTTCCAACAATGTTTGGTTTGATGTTTGAATCCTTGGTATGATATTTATAAAAAAAAATTATAACTCGTTCATTTATCTCCACTCATCAAAAGTCAATATGGCCATTCATGAAGGATAAAATACAAATGACGAACACATTCATAAATGAACAAATTGTTTCATCAAAATCAAAATAAGATGACAAACACATTCAAAATTGCTAATGATTATGAGAAAACAAATCAACCAATAAATATAACTTCATCATTCATTGCATAAAAACAAATTGGTTACTTGATCAGCTCCGGTGATCCAGGTCCAGAGGTAACGGCGATGCGGTACGGCGACGGATGAACCAATTCTGGCGACAGCAGTGACGCAACTTTGGTGTCCGGTTAAACATCTCCGTTAACAGCAATTATGCAGTATTTCAAAAGCTTATGATTGATGACAAGGAGATGGTAATATTTACTTGTTCATATTAAGGGATGTGAGCTAGATCTTTACTTTTGGTTAGTCTAATGTAGAAAAAAGTATGATGAAAGAAAAAAACAATTAAGAGGGGAGTGAATATAATTTTAGGAGAGAGAGTAAATCAGTGATACCGACCTATGTTGCCAGATATGGATTCTATGGGGTTTATGACACATTTTGATTTCCAATGCCATTACCTGCTTAAACCAAACAATTCTTTTCAAAGATAATTTCATTCTTTCATTCCATGACCCCCAAACAAACGGGCCTAAGTAACTGCAGATTTGATTTACAAATGAAGTGCTTTGGCAACATATTACATGCAAGTAATTTGTGGTCATTATTGTTATTCACTTATGTGTTATGCCTCACATAATAGTTTTAGTTTCCCATTAGCTATACCACAAAGGATGAAAGAATGTTATGATATCTGTAACAATCCGCATTTTCACGTCATTTTACGTCAATAAATATTCAACTATTTATTTTAAACTTTTACGCGTTCACTTTTAATTTTCAACGTTTTGTTAAATCGCGTAAACTAAAAATTAACATTCAACGTAAACGGATATCGAACAAATAAAAGTTTACGTCAAATAAGTGTTATATTATTTTTACGAAAATAATTTATAAATTTTCATATTTTATTTTTATACGTAACGTAAAACGTTTACGTTTCGCAATAAATTACATTTTTGCATGCATGTAAACCCTTAAACCTATCTATACTTCATCAAATACCCAACATTATACCCAATACCCAAAAAATATTTATATCATTTATATCCTAATATCGTCGTTTATACTTATACATACACAAGAATGAATTTAATAAATCTCCACTAACACTTAAACTATAATAACTCTTAACCTTCGGATAAAATCCTAATATATAGCCACCATGTATAAGCCACAAATCAGCACATGTTGTCTCCCTTTGACCACCTATTCACGGCAAGAAGCAAAAGAAAGACCAAGCATGACTGAAATTTCCCATCCAACATGTCTAATCCCTTATTTTGTGCTTCCATATCCTACGCATGCTTGCATGATTTGGAGTAGTCTCATCCTAGTTTGTCATCTATGTATTAAACAATACTAATTTTCATACCTTGGTTGACGAATAAAAGGGTACAAGACTTGGCCATTATTTACAAATCAAAAATCAAACACAAAACACTCTTTCTCTCTAATACATATCCGGTCACCTCAAGGAGAACACCAAAATCATACAAAATTTTTATAAGTTTCTAAGAAAACATCACCATTTAACCTCTTATTACGTAGCAAATACAAGAAACTACTTCTTTTTTAGTTGTTTATAATGCACAACACAAAAATAAAGAATCTTTAAAAGTTATTGGTTCACATCCAAGACTACTGTAACTATAATTCTGTCTCCTTCGTGATGTTGTACTCGTGATCACGACCATGCATCACTTTGGGTTTTCGTCGATTTTTCAAGCTCCTTGTTAATGTTGGCTTTGCGGTAAGAATTGTTTTTCGACGTGCACCGTACTGCTTTTCCGATGAGGTAAAACTCACAACCATATTCTTCCTTTTAGCCCTTTAAGACTCGTTTGGTTGTTGCGGTCTTGGTTTCGTGATTGGTACAAATACATATCTCGTGTACGATGGGTTTTGTAGTTTTAACCGTGTCTAATCGATTCTGGTGTTCGTGCTTCAATGGGTGTTCATGTTCGATAAAATTGAAATTCCTTAAAGCCTCACTTCAAGATTTGGTATTTAAAGATAACAAAAGTGAAACAGTTTTTACTATTGCAAATCTTAAAGAAGAGTTGAAATGTGCTAGGTGAGGTTAGATTGCGGTTCATATTGACAAAGGTACAGGTACCTGAGGGTAGAAGCGGGAAAAAAAAGAATGGAGGTGTTGACTGACTTTCGTAACCATTGATCATATTCATTCCAGTGGGATTTGGCTAAAAAGGCCTAGATCAAGCATGGATCAAATCACGAAGGGCGATGAAAAACACTCAAATTTTTTCCATGGTAACGTTTGAACTATAAAAAACGTAATCAAATGAAACATCAGGTGGTTATTACGATTGATAGATGTGGTGGGAAGGAGGCAATGCCTAATGATGAGGTCAAAAAAGGAATTTTTTCTCATTTTTCAGGATAGTCTCGCTTAACGTTTCGGACCGAGGCGTTGTAATATTGATTGAGATTTCCGAAACTATTTCTGGAAGATCAAAGTCAGAGAAAATCGATAGCGGAGAAGTTTCTATAAATGGAGATTTAAACGGCTTGTTTGGGCTGTGCACAGGACAAACCCCGGGCCCCTGACGGTTTTCTTTTGGCATTTATAGGCATTTTTGGCTATTATTGAGCACGATGTTTATATGCTTGTAAATAATATCCTTCATTACATGAGAGATGTCCTCCTGGTTGTAAACTCAATCAATTTATAGCTATTTGATCCCAAAAGTCCTCGGACGCGTAATGTTGGTATCAAGGACTTTAGACCTATTAGCCTCATTGGAGTTCTACAAGACATTGCAAATGATTCTTGTCTAACCGACAGATGTTAATGTTTTGGGGGACTTGTGTTAGTGAAAGAGCCAATCTGCGTTTATCGGCCGGAAAGACAAATGTTTAGACGACCCGTTATTTCTTAATGAGATTCTCCAGTGGTGTTACCAAAAAGAAGAAAGAAAACTCTAATTTTTAAGGTCGATTTGAAAAAGGCCTTCGTATTCGATTAGATGGGATTTTTTAGATGATTGTCTTAAAGATGTTCGGTTTCAGGTTTTGTAAATGGTTCAAAGTTGCCTTGATCTTGTTTGTCATAAGGAGTTCTATTATTGCGGCAATAGATGATCCTACACGATGAGTTCCAATTTTCTATAAAGGGTTTGCAAACAGGACGCACGCACCTTTAATCCCCGTCGCTCTTTTTCCTTCTGTTGATGGAGAGCCTTCTGATTTATCTTTTTCAACAGGATCGTAAACGGGGGATGTTATTTAACAAGGTATTGTGTTTAGACTTGATATCTTTATGTATTTCGCATATGTTCTACTGGCGGAAATGTTGCTATTTTCTTAGGGGAGTGGAGTGAGTCGGCAACTTATCTCACTTTCAATGTTCACGTGTTTGAAATGCTTTTTTCCAGCTCTAGGGGCCTTAAGATTAGACTTGAACTAAAAGTAAGAGTAATGGGGATAAGAATTAATGTGGAAAAAGTGACTCAGGTCATCCCACAAGCGTGCTGCCAAAGTTAGGATGTCTTGTTCTTAAGTGTCCTTTCTATAATGACTAATCTTGGGTCTAGATGGGATTTGGTTTTTTTTATTTCATATGACACGTTGTTCAAGCATGGCAAGTGATAGTTGAAAAAGTTGAAGTCTCGCACTTCCAAATGGAAATCCAAAACTTTATATCTATTGGTGGGTCGTTTTAACTTGTGAAATTGGTTTTAGGATTTTTCTGTCTTTCACATGTCTCATTTTCAAAGTTCTTCAAAGTGTGCTCACTATCTTGAGTCTATTAGAGTCATTTCGTTAATGTGCCATGATTCAGGGTTGTGTATATAGAAGAAGATTAAGCGTATGGTGTGAGACTGTGAGTTATCGCTCCATCTCCATATCAAAAAAAGAAATAATATCGAATGGACCAACAAAAGGGTTGGTACCGAAAGAGGCCCAACGAAAGGGTTGTTTGGTTTGCTATATTCGAAGACGTCACGGGCATACTGAAATTTGGAAATTGCTAGAAAGGTTATATGTATCGACTTATGTGCTTATTGTGTTAACAACTTTCACTTATGCCTTAATAAACTTCAAAAGGTCACTTTCATATATTATTAAAGTATACTAATGGAATTTCTTACCTTTTCGAAACAATAAGCATATATGTAATAGCTGATAGTTTCAATTTTTTTGCAGTTCTATATCAGGTTCCTGCTGGAAGAAACGGCCGTCTCTGCAGATTAGCATTTCATGGAGACATGTAAGAAAGAACCCCATTGGGAGGCCTGTTATGGAGATGAACAACTGCAGGGAAAAGAAAGTGTTCTGCAAGAATATGGTAAGCTGATCAACGTTTATGTTGTTCCTTATGACACACTTTGGCGTATGACTCCTAATGCAAAAGATTGATGTCCTTTGCGATGCGGCGATTTTCTAACTGAATCGCTGATCACACCCTCTGATGCTAAAGAAGAGAAGACGTAGGAAAACATCACACAGTTGGCACATGTAGAATTTTCTTTTATTGGTTATAGACGGAAATCTATTGTGTCTACACTTTCAGATTGTTCTACTTTGGAAATTTATGATGTGAATAAATTAATGTGCAGATATTGACCGACAAAATGAGCAACATCGAATTATGTGTCACAATTGAACACGAACAGGTAACTTTTTAACTTCATTATGTCATTTCAGTTGTAGAAAAAAAATGATGCCATGGTTATTGACTAAAGGCTGCTATGGTGCAGTTTATTCAACTACTGGACGATCACGATTAAGTCAAACTACCTGTGGTGATGAAGCAGCATACAGTGATTATGTGATTAGGTTCGTTTGTGTGATGGTCGATTGATTGTGATTTTGATTGTTTAACCAAGGTAAGTTTTAATTATATTCAGCCGATTCAGTGATTCACATTGTTTGTTTAATTGTTAGTTTGTAGTGACAATGCGCAATTTTCGTTAGCTTTGGTGTGCGAGTGAGCGGATTGAGTTCGTTTCTGTGATTGTTCATTCGTATTTCGACTGCTCACTTTGGGCTGATTTGTTGTACTAATAACCTCAATAATACCTTTAATGATTCATTAGGTTGTGTTACAGTCATGCATATACATTGTACATATCACCTAGACATAGGTTCTGTTTCAAACTAATGCACATCTGTCACTTGCGTTGAACAACAATCACAAAAAAGCAGCCCCGCCGCAACGCGCGGGGTAACTTCTGACTTGTTATAAACAAAACCCCTTTTATTACTGTATAGCGTTCAATAAAAGACACGTGTACAAGAACAATAGCCTACTGTTACACTACCCACCGAGCCTTTTCTTTCTTTGACTAACTACACACCTAACTTCATCTTTCTCCCTTTTTTATATGATTCCAGTTTTCTTTCTTTATCATCCATTCCTTCCCACTTTAAATTGCCTAGATTTTAATGGCGGTTCTCGATAATTTTTTGCACCTTCGGTTGCCCTCCATTCATTCAATTGTAAGTCAATTTAACTTTTCTACAATGTTTGATGATACCCGATTACTGTGCTTAAATTAGGGTTTCTTAGGCCGGCTTTCATGTTACTTTTTCTGAGTAATTTTAGTATTTTACAGACGGATCGATGTTAAAAGCTTATATGTAACACTGATTTACATTATCAGTAACGTTTAACTAAAACAACAGCAGGTGAATGATATGTTTATGGATTAGGGGTATTATATAGTAAAAACTTTAATAAGATTATTTGAATGCTTATGCTAATGTTTTTAGGATGATTGACTTTTTCTGAGAATTATATTTGGATTATTTGAATGGTTATGCCAATTTTTGATGATGCCTGGCTTTTATAAGAATTATATTTGGATCATTTGATTGATCATACCGCATAGATTACTTGAATGATCAATGATAATGTTATGGGTTTGAATTTTTTCTAATTTTATATATTTGCTTTTAAAATTTCATTTCAGTTGTGGCATTATACATTGGTATTTGTCATTTGACAACATACGCTATTAAAATAAGTACTCCGTACCTTGCAACTGTAATCTCACTCAAGAATAAAAGCTTGCATATCACAGCGTGAGCCGTGAGGTATGTCCAATGACCTTTGCTTGGTCTATTAAATAAGTGATTCACTTCAGCCTGTCTGCTCCTGTTAATTGCTTGCAACAATGTTACTTAGGCTTCAGTTTACTTTGAATTTTTATGTCTTTTTCGTTTCACTTGTTCACTTTGAAAATAATGGACATTATATTGTGCTCTGCAAACATAAAACGGAAAAAACACACTCTCAACGTATTAAATATACTGCTGATGCTTTTCCTGGTAATGCTTTCAGTGATAGATTATTAGACATCCATAATTTAGACGTCAAATATGTGGACTTTCTTACATGTTATGCACATTGAAGTATAGCAAAAAGAAGTTGAGCAGCATTTTGTGTTCTTGAGATGTTTAGCTAGCCCTTCAATGCCATATGCTGGAGACTGTCAACCATTCTCACCACGATTACATTTTCAAAGAAGCATTTATAACTCAAACTTCAACAGATTGTTCACATGTCAATAACTTGAACGTCAAAAATTGAGTAGCAAACATGAACAATCACTTGAGCAAAGGATTCCTTACACCTCGTGTGAGCAACGATGGTGTCTTACCAGAAAAGAGAAAATTTAGGAGAGAATCCTTTTAAAATGGAAAAACAAAAGATGCAAAATGATATCGGTTTGTAGTTAGCAAAACAACAGGTATGCAAAATGATATAGGTTTGTGGTATGTTAAAAAGAGAAAGACCTGATCTACATTAGTTATTAACATTCTTGATAAATATCAGATAGTTCACGTATTAGCACAAAAAGAAGGTGTAAATCTCGAAGCCAAGGTTTTCAAGATTTTCCTTCTATATTTACGTCTTAGCGACCTATAATTTTTAGTATTTTAATACACTAAAAACTCATTATGCTCGGTTCTAGGACACATCCCCACAAAGGGAAGAGACTTGTTGTCGTTTATCCCTTTACTGGCTGCGATTCTTCCTCGGATGCAAGATTGTCCCCACTCTTGTGCTGTCAAGTTTTACTCTGAAACCAAAAAAATTGTTGCTTAATGGTCGTGTTGTATTAATTAACAACGAGCTTCCAGATATTCTAAAAGACATTTTGACCTCAACATCAGAAGAAGCAAAAAATATTTAGTACATTAAAACATATTACCTCTACACTTTTACTTCCCTTGGAGTCAAATCTGATACAAATCTTCATTCAAGCCTAAAAAGTATGTTTTATGTTGATCACTTTGTATATATAAATTTATGGTTGTTTAATTTATTCTGATGGCACGTAGTATTCTTTACGTTAGCCTCATCGCAACTTCTTTTATATCTGAAAATCATAAGGTTTCAATTGCTAGATTTCTGGTGTGTCTTGACTCTTAATTGCTGTACTATTTTGGTTATGGCCAAGGTTATACAAAAGTTTGATTTTATTGGAATATATAAGTAAAACGGCGCTTAGAGTTTTTAATGTGTTGTTCTAGAGTCTCGTTTGAGAGCTTTTAAACGTGGTTGATGTTTCTAAACTAGGTTTCTTGATTATAATCTTCAAGGAACGTAGCCACACGGGGAGAGCCTTGCAGCTGCAGGTGCTGCTGAAATGACCGAGAAAATTGCAGTTGCATTATTGGATGTCAGTCTTTATCATGCTTTTATATGTCAAACATTCTAACAATTAGATACATTATGGTTTACTTATCACTAAATTTTCAGTAACATCTATGTAACTGCACTAACTATAACTTACATTTCTTTTATGTAAGGACTATTCGTGTTATAAAATATTGAAGCTGCTACAGTTTCGTTTGAAAGGATTATGATCGAAGGCATTGGTGAGGTGGGAGATGAATTGTTAAAAATGGTATAATGATTATCAAAGCCGCTGGTGAGATAGAGATGAATTGGTAAAAATCGTAGATTGTAGTATAATATAAATTTCCGTCATTTAGTGATATTAATGAATTATACCTGTAAGATATATTAAGATCAATATTTATTTATTTATTTGTTTTATTGAGGTGTTCTTGATGGTTCAGTTTTTTTTAACACTCAAATAATAATTACATTTGTTAGGTTTTAAGATGATGAAACATACTATGACAGTATGACCTGCTCAAATGATAAGTCAATAAGAAAATATATAGACTGTATATGTATGGCATGTAAAATGTAATGGACAGAATGGATTTGGGAGTGGATTTCGACAGTGACTGGGAATGGGGTTTACTGCTTGAGACTGGCATTTGAAAGGACATAACTTTGTTTCCCCTCTAATTTGTCATGATCTTTTGTACTTGTTCTTTATCGAATGTTTGATTCACCTTAAGGCTTGCATCCATGCAAGTTGTTTTATAATTTCAAACCCATATTCCGGTCACTCATTTGTATCCAAATTAAATAGGATTAGTGACCTTCGAGAATTTTTCCGTTGAAGTTTTTGCAAAGAAAAGGTTACTAGCACAGCAGATGTCGAAAGTTTTTTTTTCTCATTATAGTTGCAAACATTTTTTTCATGGAACTCAAGTTTCTTTGTGCTAAAGCCGGATGAACCTGAAGTTTCAGATGTAATTTTACAATCCTTTCCTGGTATTTATAATGTTTTAACATGACATTTTGACATTTTTTTTTACAATAGCGTATTGCACGGAAGTGAAAGCTTTTTAAAAAACAAATTAAGTTTATGATAAAAAAAGTCCTTTTAAAACAATTTCACATATACGACCATGATTTCTACATTATATTTTTGGAAAGGCTAAACATATATATCCTACTATACATATACAACTTAAAATGAGACTTCAATCCCACTCACTTAGGATGAGTCACTTTTGTGACACCACGCTGATATTGTTTAATAGGGGATCGGAGAAGACAAACTATCAAATAGAATATCCGTTTTTTCCTTGTAAACCACTTGCCCAGTTGCCTAACCTTAAAAGCCGAACATAGGCCGTGCTTTGCACGGCCAAAAAGAATTACCTAGTAGTATATATATGATATCAATTTGATATCATAAGAATCATTCTGACATTACATTCGGTTGTGGTGAGCCGCCAAAATAGAAAAAGGAAGAACAGAGTCTGTTTCGACAGTAGGTATAGGGATAACCCTTCGGGGTTTGCCATGGTGTTCGACTAGGGGATCAAGAGCATTAATTTCGCACAACTTGTACTTAACATCAACTTATATGACCATTTAATTATATTATTTTGGCTTATTGGATCCATCCATATAATTATTGATGTTATTTTTATTAAGTTATGTTTTATTATTTGTTCTTGGCATTTAATTATTTTAATTATTTATTGATTATTATGTTATGATCTCGTTGTTTTATCGTTTTCTTTATTAATTTATATAGTGCGCTTTGAAATCCTTGGAACTCCTGTTTAGGTTGATTGATATAAGGTTGAGCGCAGCCAAACGCACTAAAAGTGTGTATAAGGTGAATCTCAAACCTTGTGCACGCAATTGATTGCATTAGAGTAACCAACACTCGTAATTGTTCGACCAATAAGGAAGAACCCTTAGCATTAATTCCTGGTTAGGAGACCGAGCTAATAAGGAGACCTCCTGTTAGAATAAGCGTATCTTATAAGTTAAATTAAATCTTAACAACTGTATACTGAGAATAGGTTAATTCTCTCTGCGAGTTCATTCCACTCAGTAGACATAGGTTAGGTTTCAACTATCAAATTGGACCTAATGATTTTAGCCCCCATCTAAGATTGCGATAAGACATTGCACTAGAGATCATAGTAATTAATTGTGTTTTTCCTTTCTAGTTGTTCATCACTATACCAATTCCCTTTTCGACAAACTAGGCTTACCACCAAAACAGCTAGACAATAATCTAAAATATTCAAACAAGCTTTCTTTCCTGCTTTCTTAGGTAGATCAATAAAATCAATTAGACGATTAGAGACACAAACCGTTCTTTGGGTCCGTCGAGTACCCGGCCTTACCAATATTTACACTATAAACACGATAAGTACACTACTCTTTTAGGTATGAGTGGGGGGTTAGGGGTGGAGGAGGGGAGTTTGTCGTTGAACCAGAGTAATGGGGTTACCCAGTATAGTCAGGGTGAGGGAGGGGGAGTTGGGTGGTTTATGTAGTGGAGTGGTTTGAAAGGGTTGGTAGTAAGGGTTGTTATAAATTGTATCCTTTAGGGGGATGTAGTTCATATATAGGGTGGGTTGGACGTTAGGGTGGTGTGGTATAGTGGGCGGGGTGTGTTTTAAAGTGTATATGAAGTTAAAGTTTGGGGGTAGTACGGATAAAGGTTGATAATGTCGGGCTTATTATTAGTGAGTACTTAGAGATGATTAATATGAGGGGATACGAACAAAGGTAGCGATACTACGACCTTTCTACAAACCTCACTTACATAACTCACATTGTCCTTGAAACCATCTACCTCACTATCCTAATAACTTATTGCCGCTATGAAATAAGATAAAATTATGACTTTATCTAATCTAAGTTTATCATTACAAATTTAACTTCGTTCTTCTCTAACATCTTTCCATTAGCGGCACTTCTAAAGATCCTACATAATTAACAAAGACTTTCTCCCTATATAAAAAACGGACCATTCTAAACTACAAATATTACTTCTTTTCTACAGCCTTTTCTACCAACTTTCTCTGCTATTTTAAGTAATTACACAACATTTTTAAGCTACCAACACCAGAAACAAAATTCTCACCACAAACTTCTTAACCTTTAAAAACAACAAACATTTTACGAATCTACATCCCTACACCATCCTAACACAATACTCCTTCATTTTAATCTTTAACCTCTTTACCGCATTTATAAAAAACCTAAAGCTTTTATTAAATATATCAAACCCAATTTTTAAATTTATCATTAATCTCTAATTCCCCACCATTTTAAAACTTATTGCTTTCTTTTTACTCCACATCGTAAACACCACTCTTACTACACAAAACAACAAAAAAAAATTCAATTGCTTCCTTACCTAGAAATTACTACTTGCTCATTTCTTTCTAGCAACACATACACTATCCCCCTCACAACTTGCGCTGTTTAACATTGCGTGAGGCCTTACTACTTATCTTGCTGTAATAGATATGCAACCTTTCGACTACAGTGCTTGAACAATATAACCTTAAATTCTTCTTTCCTACTTTAGCCACTGCTTTATCATTTCTCTTCTATTATTAACGATCATGTTCGTTTATTTCTCTGAGAGGGTAGGGTAACTAAGGTAAGACTAAGCTTTATACCAGCTGAAATTGTAAAAGGCTGAGATTGATTATGCTTACTTGAAAGTGGTTGGTTTAAACCGCGGGCTAAAATTTGGTTATAGGAAATTTCAAACATTTAAGATTCTTTATTATTTTTCTCGACATTCTCTTTTCTTATTGTTGATTAACCATTAAGTCTATGTTGAACACTTAAAGAACCGCGCTCTTGACGAACAATTAACAGTTCTACTACTGGTCAAAGTCAACGTGACCGACCACTTACTAGGGCCTCCGAACTTTCAGAAACTTAATCTTATGTGTGTGTATACGACGAAAGAAAATTTGCGCTAAATTCTTTTTATATTAACTCTAACCCATCCACTCTTTCTCCTATTGTAACATTACTCCCTGTACCTTAACCTATCTTTTCTTTCTTCTTTCACTCCAAATTTTCTAAACGCCATCCTTTTACAACCCCACTTTCTGGTCCTTATTAAATGTTATACCTCTCCTAACGAGAGCTTACTTTATTGAACCCCTTTTTCTTCCTAACTTTATAACAGAATACTTATAAACCCTAATATTAGTTCAGTAACCTTCGTAGTAACTATATAAACAATAACCCAATACTCCTATACTAAACATGCTTATAAATATCACCCCAACAATACTCCTTACTTTAAGCCAATTACCAAAAACTAAAAAACTCACGAACACGCTTTTTGTGCACACCAAATTCCCGCTGATCATCTATCCTTTAAGCTCATTATTATCTCTTAGTTTTTTAATA
Source organism: Tanacetum coccineum (assembly GCA_026074375.1). Lineage (NCBI taxonomy): Eukaryota > Viridiplantae > Streptophyta > Magnoliopsida > Asterales > Asteraceae > Tanacetum > Tanacetum coccineum. The sequence goes on along the minus strand of BQNB010090680.1, from coordinate 12,832 downwards.
AATCCATTGACATATTACATGTAGATCTTTATTGACAGACGTCTTTATAACAACCCAATTTTTAAAACGCAAACACCCGACAACAGTCCTCTTCCTTAAACCACATTAACCTTTATTACCATGCCCTACTTACTTTATTATAACGTAAACGACACACAAACACAAAACTAACCTTATACCTAAACTTAACAAAAGTTAATACTACATACTCTAGCACTCTACTACTCTTATAACGATAACCCACTCTTACCTAACCCAGACAGTCTATGGCGTAATCTAAATTGCTTTTATTATAATTTTTTACGCCCGCTATTTCTCTCTTTTCTATCTAACTCTCTACCTTATAATTTTTTAGAATTCAATCCACTGCTAAGCTACACGAAAAATTCTCATAATAACTTCAACTTGATTAAATTTAAATTTTATCTATTTAACATCCTAAGTAACTACTTCTAAACACAACTCATCTTAGTTAAGGGTGAAAACATCAGTAGCATTTCATAGAATAAAGCTATAACTCTTACTCCATAAGGTGTATTATGGAGGGGGGGGGTGTAAAGTTGGTGTCAGGTGTCATATTTAGGGAAGGTAATTAAGTTAATAGTTCAGTATAATGGAACCATCGAAAACGTAAAGTATTTCGAAATAAAAATTTCAGGAGTTGATAGGTTGATTTATTGGGTAAGTGCACAGTGGGCAAGGTTGTAGTGGTATTATTGAGGTGGTAATATACAAAAGGATCTGGGTTATATAGCGGCTTACCGGGTTCTCCTTGCCATAGGATTTATTAGGTGTGTCTTTAGGGTAAAAAGGTATCTAAATTTATGGAAGAGATACAGGAATATAGTTCCAGGGTCAAAATTTAGCTTTATGGGGTGAGACTGGGTGAGTTATATTTATGTGTTAAGTGTATGGTATTAGGGGTATAAGTTAGTGAGGGTGGAGAATACATATACACTTACAATGAGACTTCAATCCACTCCACTTAGATGAGTCACTTTGGACACACGCTCAAACTGTCAAATAGAATATCCGTTTTTTCCTTGTAAACCACTTGCCCAGTTGCCTAACCTTAAAAGCCGAACATACACCGTCTTGGGCCGTGCTTTGCACGGCCAAAAAGAATTACCTAGTAGTATATATATGATATCAATTTGATATCATAAGAATCATTATGACATTACATTCGGTTGTAGTGAGCCGCCAAATTAGAAAAAAGGAAGAAAAGAGTCTGTTTCGACACTAGGTATAGGCAAACCCTTCGGGGTTTGCCATGACGTTTGATTAGGGGATCGAGAGCATTAATTTCGCACAACTTGTAATTATACTTCAACTTTTTATGGTCAATTTAATTATATTATTTTGGCTTATTGGATCCATCCATATAATTGTTGATGTTATTTTTATTAGTTATGTTTTATTATTTGTTCTTGGCATTTAATTATTTTAATTATCTATTGATTATTATGTTATGATCTCGTTGTTTTATCGTTTTCTTTATTAATTTATATAGTGCACTTTGAAATCCTTGGACTCCCTGTTAGGTTTTGATATAAGGTTGAGCGCGCACTAAAAGTGTGTATAAGGTGAATCCCAAACCTTGTGTGCGCGATTGATTGCAAAGTGGCCTATACTCGTAATTGTTCGACCTTGACTTATGAGGCGAGCCCTTAGCATTAATTCCTGGTTAGGAGAACGAGCTAATAAGGAAACCACCTATTAGAATAAGCGTATCTTATAAGTTAAAATAAATCTTAATAACTTTATACTGAGAATAAGTTAATTATCCCTACAAGTTTATTCCACTCAGTAGACATAGGTTAGGTTTCAACTATCAAATTGGACCTAATGATTTTAGTCCCCATTTAAGAATGCGACAAGACATTGCAGTAGAGATCATTGTAATTAATTGTGTTTTTCATTTCTAGTTGTTCATCACTATACCAATTCTCTTTTCGACAAACTAGGCTTACCACCAAAACAGCTAGACAATAATCTAAAATATTCAAACAAGCTTTCTTTCCTGCTTTCTTAGGTAGATCAATAAAATTAATTAGACGATTAGAGACACAAACCGTTCTTTGGGTCGACACCCGTGCTTACCAATCACTACACTATACACGATAGGGTACACTGCTCTTTAGTGCGCAGGAATAGTCAAGGTAGTTAGGGTTTTATAAATGTAAAACCTGACGTAGTTTTATTTAAAAGAAATGACGCATCAAGTTTTTGACGCCGTTGCCGGGGAACGGTTTTTGTTGTTTTTGATTGTTTGATTGATATGTGTTTGTTTGTTTGTGCTTGTATGTGTGCTTGAACCTTCTGTTCTTCTCGCTTATCTGAGTGTTTGCATGATTGATTGACTGTTGTTACGGCGTAACCAGTCATTGGTTACGGCGTAACGTGTGTGAAATATAAATAAAAAAAATCCGTTTCAGACTTGGATATGGTGTGGCTTGGTAGTGCTTGTTACGACATATTTGGGTCTGAAACACCAAAACTAGTTTGGGCATTGCTTGAACCTTAAAATTTTATTCCTGAGTCAAGTAATTGCCAATAATGTATGATCCTCTTTTTGCTCAATTTTATTACGCATTTAATGCACAGGTTTGTTAGTGTGCAAGATGAGCAATTATTTACAGGTTGAGGATATGACATAAAGATTGGACATGTGTGGAGATGTCCAAGTGGCCTGTGATGGAGGCTAGAGTCGAACTTAACTACTCTTTAAACAAAAGTCCTATCCTTTTAATTGTTTTTTGCATTTAGTTGGTTTTGTATATTTCTTACTTGGTTTTGCAGGGTCTAACAGCAAGGGGCAGAATTCAAAGTCACGCTTCCTCGTGATTATGTGGAAAGATTGCTGCCAAAGACAACAATTACGGCGTAACAATCTTGGTTACGCCGTAATCATTGAAGTTGTGGCATAATCCTTCCCATGGTTACGACGTAACTGAAATTAATCAAAAAATTTTAAATGGTCATCCACATGATTACGGTGTAACCCAATCCTTGGTTACGCCGTAATCCCTTCCTGCAAATCATTAAATCGTTTAAAATTTTATAAAACCGTATATATTGGTAAATGAACTTTGTGGGTATGTTCTCTAGAAACCCTCACAAGACTTCACTCGTCCACTTGGGCCACCAAGTGGTTTAAAAGGTGTTGATCCCACTTGAATGGATCTTGAATTCCTTAGCTTGTATAAGGTTTAGTTATGCAAGATAAATCCTACACAACTATAGTAGAAACTTTGTTGAATATATTAAAGATTATGCGAAAACTAATCTTTAATATAAGAAGAATTCTTCAATGAAACAGTAATTCTAATGAACACACAGATTAACAAACAAAGCTTCAATATATTAATATGAATACTCTAATCAGTATTAGGGTTACAAGTACAATTTGTGATACCAAACTCTATGCCCTAAGACCTCCTTTTATACACAAAGGAGTCCTAGTTGATTTACAATATATTATAAACATATAGAATATTCTCTATGATCTATTCTATAAATAACAATCCTTATCAACTAAGTAATATTGATCTCCAATCAATCTTTATACTTTCTCTGATAAGTCTTTGATCTCTTCTCTGTCAGCATAAACTCTTTTAGCAGTTGTAATCTTTCAGCAGTTGTAACTTTGTACCATCAACAATAACTCTGAACACTAGCAGTAATAACTTATACACTAGCAACATTAACTGTGTACAAGCAGTAGTAACTACTTAGAATATTTTCTTCACTCTTCACCAGCAGTACTAACTTTACTCTAGCAGTACTAACATATACTAGCAGTACTAAGTTACACTAGCAATACTAACTTTATACTAGCAGCACTAACTACTTAGTATATTTTTCACTAAAGTTAATGAGCAGCACTAAGTTTTGCTTAGCAGCAGTAACACAAACCTTAGCAGTAGTAACTTTGATATGAGCAGCAGTAACTTCAAGCAGCATTAAGAAGCTTTTAATCCCAACAATCCTCCCCTAAACTTGATATTTATCTTCAAAATCATCAAGTTTCTTTATTAAAAGCTTTATAATCACCAGGAGGATGCTTCCAAACACTTCATTGATTCTTGAGTTATTTTGTGATGAGCTTAAGAAGCTGATAACACATTTCATTCCAATGATCAGCTTGCAGCTTCTTATTCAGCATCTCTATGATTGTAGTAGGTGTAAGGGGATACTGTTTCTCTACCAACATAAAGACATGCAGATTTTGAAACCTCACAAAATGTACTCCACAGGAATCAAATAGCTTCCAAATCAAAACTTTGTTTCCTTATAGATTCCTCCACACTAGATCTTCTACATGAGGTTCAAACATTGTCTTTAGATTACCCCATAGCACTCTCTCATAGTCCTCCTCTGGCCTTGTATACCCATGCTTAGTTTTAACCAACTTCCATAGAGTTTCTAAATCTTCCCTGTTAAAACTTCTAAGCATATGAATAAAGGCTGAGTACGTCTTTGAACTTCCATCAGCTCTTATAATTTAAAAGAGTTTGATCTTTCCTTCTTTAAGAATCTTGAAGTCAACAATGCTTGGAGGCTTAGTAGCCAAAAGAATAACATCAATTGCTACTTCCTCTTCATCAGGAACAACTTCAATGTGCTCTTTCATCTTGGCTGTTTCTTGATCATCATCTACCTTTTGCTTCTTGGTAGACTCTTGTTGAAGATCTTCTCCTGCTCTTTTAGAACTGCTCTCTTGTGCTATCTCTGCTTCTGCTTTTACTTCACTACCTTCCACCGATTCTGTATCTATAGTTACAAATGTGTTTACCCTTTTCATAGCTTTGTCAAATAACTTCTGAATATCATTAAAGCTTTTGTTCTTCAATTGATTTGACTTGTATCCAGCCATGTTTTTCAGATAAGTAGACATTGTATTTTTCTTTTGAGCTTTAGTTGGTGGTTTGTCCCTCTTTTCTTTTGCTCTCATTGCAGCAAAATGTTTCTTTCTTGCTTCTAAGAGTTATACAAACAACTTAGACTTCTCTTTAATACTCAACTGCTCTTGTTCTTCTGCTTGCAGTCTTTAAGCCATTTGATAATCAGCATCTATCATTGCTTGCACATTATCCCATGAAATGTTGGCTTCTTCAACTTGTTGAGCTTTTTCTCTGGCAAGCCTATCTTCTTCATCAAACTCTGCTTGTAGCCTTAAAGCTTCTTCTTCATCAAACTTAATCTGATCTTTCTTCTTCAAAGGCTTCTTAGGTTCTATCATCTTTGCTTTACCCTTATCCTTTGAACCTTAACCCTGAACCTGTGACGGTTGTTATAAAGATATTGTTGGAGTTGATTCACTTGGCTCTTGCATAATAATCCCCTTTTGCCTTAGGTTTTGAACTCTTTATCTCTTTAAGTGTTTGAGCCAAAATCATTTCAACTTCATCAGCAACAGTTGTTGTAGCAGCACTAACTAAAGTATTAGCAGCACTAACTTTTGACTTAGCAGTACTAACTGTTTCAGTATTCTCCTTATTAACAGCTACTTCACTTTCAACAAACACTTCATCACCAACTAAGTCATGTACTCCAAACATATCTGTATCAGCATCAAAATGAGTACTAACCAAGTTAATTCCTGCATCAGCATCAATATCATCAATATTCCTCCCCTGTTTGGATGCATCCTCCTGATCACCCAAACTAGCTTCATCAGAGGAAACTATTCTTACAGATCTACCAATTTTGTATAATCTTTTGAGCTTGTGAGTTCTTGACCCTTTTTTCTTCTTTAACTTCTTGACTCTTAATTTCAAACTTGTAATTTTTTTAGCTTGAGCAGTCTTTGTGTTCTCCAAGTCAATCACTATTTGTTGTAATTTGGTACAAAATTCCATCAATTCCTTAAGTGTCATACTATCCTCATCAGCTACATTTGTAGAATCACTAGGAACACTAGTCTGAGGTACCTAAGTGTCCTTTTTCTTAGGTCTCCTAGATTTATGCTTCTTTTGAAGGATAGATATGAAGGTTGAGTAATGATGGGTGTGTGATGGGGATCAGTTGGTATTTCTGAACCTTCACCTATTTCTTCTTGAGCTTGTACCACCATGGCTGGAAATAAGGGTGTTTCCCTACCAAAAAATCTTTTCCTTGCCTTCTTATATTAGCAAAAATCTTCTTTGTATGAGAGGGTGTAACATAAATCCTCTTGTGAGTTATCCTTCCATCAAGTTGTTGATTCAAGAACACTTGTACAAACCTTGGACACATTAAGAATTTTCCAGACACATTCTCCAAGTTCTTCACCATATTTTCAAAAATGTAGTTTGAAAAGTTGAACTTTTAGTTTGTAGCTAAGCAGATAATTACAGAAGCCATAGTGCTACTAAATTCATTCCATGCAGTAGTCTTAGCACTTAGGCATTGCAAAACAGTATGAATAAAGAATTTCCATTGAGGAGAAAAGAAAGCCTTATAGAATGTAAGCTTCTAAGAAAGTTTTTCATATCCCATTCTTGTAAGTTCTTCAAAAATGGTAGCATTAGGCAAGCAATCCATACCTTCCTCATCATCTAGTTGAAGGTCGCGTCTAATAGATGCTTCAGTTGCAATTATCTTCTTCCCATCCACTAGGGCTTGTAACTGCACTTCCCCATTGACAGTTTTCACCTTGACAGTAGTCTAAAATTCTTCAATGCACGAAGTATATATAGTGGGATTAACGGTTAAAGCATACTTTATGGTGTGCGCATTCAGAAAATTAACAATTTATTCAAACCCATCACTTTTAGCGGGTTTAGCCAAAAACGCGACTAAATTGTGAGTATCAGCAAACTGTAGGGTCGTCATTGTGTTGGGTTTTTCAACACTCCATCTTTAAGGGGGAGTCTTTCGAAAAACAAAGTTTAATGATTTTGGATACTTCATCTCACGACCATTCTTATGTATTCAACCATTCCAAAATTCTCTTAATAACACCAAGATAATGATGACAATGTCAATAAGAATGATCGTTATAAAAGATGACTAATTGTTCAAACCTCAAATTTTATATTGATTTTTACAATCTTGGTACCATAGTTTTTGTGTCAAACATATTTAAAATTGAGGGGAGCAAGAAACACAGTTCCAAATAATTCATGCTAAGCCTTCAACGTTTTTCCCCCTACCATCTCAAGACAAATTTTTATCACACAGTATTTCAAAATCAAAGTGACTTAGAAATTTAAAATAAGGGAGAAATGTTAATTAAAATGTATCTAAAGACTCAAGTGCTATTCGCGAAAAAGGTTTATGGTTACGATCTCATCCCCTACACCATCTTATTTCACGACGATTCTAAGTCATAAGGTGGTAAGGTTTAGATTTGTCCTATGATCCAACCAGAACCGAGGGATCTACCCAAGGACCACTCCAGAGTTAGAAAATAGCATCCTTAGGTATATTGAGATGAATTTGACTAAGGAAGAATGCCGACTAAGATTGAGCTAACACTGGAACAATCACAACAAGGTGTTAGTAATGACGTCTTGGTAAGCATTGAAGGGGTTGAAGAATTAAAAGGAAATGTATGGATAAAGGGTGAAAAGAAAGAAGCCCTCCACACAACTTAGGCAGAAACCGGGTCAATACATAATCTATCAGAATCACAAGATGATTGTTGGTATTGAAGACGACATCATGGACCCAGTGATGCAATGCACAACCCTTTCCCAGCCATTCGGGTTTCTCTCAAAAGAAACTTGTCTCATTTGTCACGGAGATACACACGACTTCTATTGACTTTCTCATTCCGAGTTAGTTAATATTGAATAGGTGGCAGTCTGCTCCAGCCTCCGATTACTAAAACCAAAACGCACTAATCGAGTCTAGAGCCAAGAGATCATCAAATAAATCTCATTAGGACACATTACATGACAAACTACTGTTAACATAATTAAAATTCACAAGCTGTTAACAAGAGACTTTTTTATCTACGCATTATCCTTGTGATTTTGCCAGAACATTCAGAGTGATACTCTTTAGTATTCATAATGACGAATGGAAATCCTGCTTGAGCCAGCATCAAACAAGCTCTTGGTAGGTGACTTGCGAGATTCTATATGAATCAAACTTGTGTCAACTGGAAAGAAACGATGGTGCGATTCAATGTGAATCAAACTTGTTCCAGGAAATGAATTGATACTTAATTCAAAAGATAGTAACCTATCCTGATTCACTCCATACGTGTTGTCTGCTTAGAGACGTTCCGGTATATTTTTTAGGGTGGTTATTGGGGTTAGGGTGGGATTTGAGAAACAAGCAAGCATGGCAAATCTAATACATCTGTTTAGAAGACCCTACGCTTTGAGCTTGAAACCCTGTCAAGGAGAACTCTTTGAATCTACCTGACACAGGTATAGAATTTATACTGTAAAACGTTCCTACGAACCGGAGAGAAATCTACCAAATCCGGACAATGACAAAGCCATATTCGTCCACTTCCACTTTAATTGCTAACTGTTTTATTTCAGGATACAAAAAGATGAGATGGTGATGCTCATTCCAGCTAGAGGTCGAATTCATTACACATGCACATGCCATACTACAAAGACATTCTATAAGCATCAAGATTCAAGAATCATGAAAGCTCAAGAATTAAAGACAAAGACTTCCGCGCAAACTCTGATATTAAAGATAACTCCTCAGAAATCAAGCTTCGGGGGAGATTGTTAGCAAGCTTTCAAGATGATGCAAAGTATGAGCATGTTGGTTAAGACACAAGATCGCAAAGTGGCAAAGACGATCAAGACAAAAGGATAAAGATTTAAAGATCTCGGACGAAAAAGACAAAGTCAAAAGACAATGACAAAGGCTCAAGATCAAAGATCACAAAGCATGAAGGAACAAGCCTACAACGTAGACTGTTAACAAAGATCACAAGAGCTTACGACAAAAGCAATCTCATTGATCGTCATGAAGGAGTGTCACAATGAACCACTTCGGGTAGATTGTTACCTCAAAAAATGAGTCGAACAATGAAGTTTCGTTCATAACTATCTTAGGTCTCAGTCATTAATAATTATACGTTGTAAATAGGCTACACGGTAAAACGGGCTCTTAAATGTAATCTATCCGGTCACGTGTTTATCGGCGAAAGCACCAAGTAATCCCGACCCTCCCGTAAAAATACCAAAGGCATGAAGCTCTTGGGTATATAACTATTTTAAATGACACCCTCTCCAAGTATGGAGAGGGGGTTGGTTCTTGTTAATTCTCATTTTGTAATTTTGCAAGTAATCTTCCAATCTTTTTCTTCTCTCTACCTTCTCTCTCTAACTTCTTCCATATTTTCTCATCTTATTTTCTAGTTTCGGATATGAAGTGAAAAGTGATATATTGGGTATCGACACCCATGCTTAGCTTTAACCAATTTCCACAGAGTTTCTAAATCTTCCCTGTCAAAGCTTTTAAGCATCTGAATAAAGGCTGAGCACCTCTTTGAACTTCCATCAGCTCTTATAATTTGATAGTAGCTGATCTTTCCTTCTTTAACAATCTTCCAGTCAACAATGCTTGGAGGTTTAGTGGCTAAAGGTATAGCATCAACTGCTACTTCCTCTTCACTAGGAACAATTTTCATGAGCTCTTTCATCTTAGTTGCTTTCTGATCATCATCCATCTTCTGCTTCTTTGCATTCTCTTGTTCTACTCATCACCTCTCTTTTTTGAACACTTTCATTATGCTTGTCTCCACTGCCTTCTGCCTCATTTAGAACTTCTTCCATTACTTCTGATTTTTTGGATATTCTTCCATTTCAGTGCCTCCACCCAACTCTGTTCTGAAGTCAATAAAGGTGTTCACCCTCTTGAAAGCTTTGTCAACTAATTATTGAATATTTGCAAAGGACTTATTCTTTAAGTCTTTTGGCTTCCATCTTGCCATAGGTGGCCTGTTCCTATTTTCTTCTGCTCTTTTTGCAGCAAAGTGTTTCTTTCTTTTCTCCAAGAGTTGTACAAACAAAGTATACTTATCTTTAATTTTCAACTCCTGTTGTTCTTGTGCCTGCAATCTTTCAGCCAGTTGATAGCCAGCATCCATCTTTGCTTGAATGTCATCCCAAGCAATGTTGTCTTCTTCTACTTGTTGAGCTTTCTCCCTTGCAAGCCTATCTTCTTCATCAAACTTTGCTTGTAGCCTTAAATCTTCTTCTTCATCAAACTTAATCTGATCTTTCTTCTTCAAAGGCTTCTCTGATTCTATCATCTTTGCTTTACCCTTATCCTTTGAACCTTGACCCTTAACCTGTGATGGTAGTTGTAAAGATATTGTTGGAGTTGATTCACTTGGCTCTTGCATAACAACCCCTTTTGTATTGGGTCTTGCACTCTTCAACTCAGCTTTATCAGTAACTTCACTTTCAACAACCACCTCATCACCATCTAAGTCATTTACCCCAAACATATCTTCATCTCTATACCTCCCATGAGTTTCATCAACTAATGTAATCTCTGCATCTTTATCAATGTCATCAATTTTCCTCCCCTGTTTGGATGCATCCTCCTGATCACCCAAACTAGCTTCTTCAGAGGAAACTACTCTTGCAGATCTACCAACCTTGTATAATCTTTTAAGCTTATGAGTTCTTGACCCTCCTTTCTTCTCTAACTTCTTGACTCTCTTCTTTAAACTTGTAATCTCCTAAGCTTGTATATTTGGCTCAAAAATATATGTGACAAACATACAGTAGTCATAGTGATTTATAGTTTAAGGCATAACAGTGGAGTATAAATTTTTGTTGAAGGATATAATGGGAATTTACTAATGTAAATTTATATCAAATTGGTTATATAATCAAAAAAGTCAGTAATTAAATATGACAAATTTGATGCTTTGGCTAGACATATATGACATTATACTTAATATTTAGTTGGGTAAATGTGACATTTCAAAGAAAACACAATTTTGTATAATAGGAAGACCTGCTTTTTGACAATGCTTGTGCAAACGCAATCTCAAACACCCTCTAACTTAAATCACATACATGATTTAGCCTTAGGGGCCGTTTGGTTCGTTGTAATTCGTTTTAATTCATTGTAATTGTAATCTGAATTACATCCTAATCGTGTTTGGTTGAAAGAGTTGAAGGAATTGTAATTCAAATTACATTACGCTGAGTGTTTGGTTTGCGCTGTAATTGTAATTCAGTCATTCCAATTACGTCAAGTGAGGGAATTCAGATTACATAGGAAGTTTGATGGAAAGTTTCGAATTACGTTGTAATTCAGAATTTTTACTTTAAAACATCAGTATTTATTATTATTATTGTTATTATTATTATTATTATTATTGTTATAATATTATATAAATATTAAAATAATAATAATAATAATCTTTATTATTTTTATTATCTTTATTAATTTTATTATTATTTATTATTATTATTATTTTATTATAATTATAATTATTTATTATTTATTAATATTAATATTTATTAATACTATTATTATTATTATTATTTATACTATTATTATTATTAATTAGTATTATTATTTATTATTATTATTTATTTATTAATATTATTAGTATTATTATTTTATTTATTTATTAATAATAGTTATTATTATTAATATTAATATTAATATTATTATTTATTTTTATTATTATTTTGTGTTTTATTATTATTTTTATTATTTTTTCTTAGAATTATTATATTATTTTTTATTATTTTATTATTTATATTATTTTAATTGTAATATATTAATTTTTAAGTTTTAGTAAAATAAATAAATTACATTACGTTGCGAGTTAGCTAAACACATCGACAGATTTCATCAATTACAATTACAACACATTTCAATTCTTTGAATTACAATTACATCAAATTACAATTCCTTCTGAAGATTACAATTCCTTTAAAAACATTCTGTGAACCAAACGGCCCCTAAGTTTATGCCTAGCAGCATTAACTTTCCCCAGCATCAGTAAGTTTATGCCTAGCAGCATTAACTTTGAATCAACAACATTAACTCCAATTCCATTCTAATCAGCTGTTCCATCATCAAATTAATATTTTAGCTCATAAAATCTCTCTGTCTGTCTTTTATTTCTCTCAATTCTTTTTACTCACAATTCTCTCTTTCTGTTTTTAAACAACTCTCTTTCTGTTTTTCAACTCACCACTTCTCTCAATTCTTTTTCTCACCAAATCACTCTATCTGTTTTTATCACACACAACTCTCTTTCTGTTTTTCAACTCACAAATTCTCTCAATTCTTTTTCTCACTAAATCACTCTGTCTGTTTTTATCACACATCTCTCTTTCTGTTTTTCAACTCATAAATTCTCTCAATTCTTTTTCTCACTAAATCACTCTGTCTGTTTTTATCACACATCTCTCTTTCTGTTTTTATTCTCACATAATCTCTCAATTCTGTTTACCACACCATTTTCATAATCAAGACTTTAAAGATTGAGCATTCCAATACTAGCAATCAAATATTGAAATCTACTTACTTTAAATGTTTTATAAGCAAATCTGCAACATTTTTGTCAGTATGAATCTTGATCATTCGAATTAGCTTCTTTTCATTAGAATCTCTGATAAAGTGATGTCTAATTTCAACGTGCTTTGTTTTTGAATGAAAAACATGGTTCTTAACTATGCATATAGTACTCTCATTATCAATATAGATCTTTGTATGCATAAAGTTATACCTATAATCAAGCAATTGATTTTGAATCTAAAGCACTTGACCACAACAACTTGAAGCAGCTACATATTCAGCCTCTGTTGTGGAATTAGCAACTATAGTCTGCTTCTTGCACTGTCATGAAATCAATCTATACCCAAGAAATTGACAACCTCATGTTGTAGACTTC